>CALNHX010002688.1:0-170923 GCA_940337035.1 Agriotes lineatus
GATGAATAAAAATATAATACAATACAATACAATACTTCTCATGTCTGTGGTGTATTCTCCATCACCTTTAAGAATAGTCGACAGTGTTAGACTACTTTTGATTTTGCCTGCTGCCAGACGATAAGCCATGTTCCATGGATTGCTGCCTTCCTTTATGTCGCAGTATTGCTTCCACGGGGCTATTTTCTTTTGTTTAATTTTTTGTAGATACATTCGTTTTTGTATGTAGTATTCCTGCTTCCTATTTTTTCGCAAATTTAGCGTTGTTTTGTGTCCTTTGATATTTTCTTCGGTAAGAATTTACTCGCTTTCTCATTATTGTCAGTTTATTTGTCCACCAAGGTAGTGGTTTCCTATTGTTTATGTGTTTCCTTTTTGTTGATGTGTAGAAAGTATTCTTACATGCTGCCTCTATTGCTGTGATGTATTTTTTAACAATGTTTTCTAGATTTCTCTCTTCTCGAACATTAATGCTTAAATATAAATCTAGTCCGGTATCGTCAATTGATGTGTTATCGCATTGAAATATTACTTGGAAACTTGAAGCAATATTTCTGTCAAATTCATTCCATTTCTTATTTTTTATTATATATCTCTGCCTGTTATGTGTGCGGAATGTGCTTTGTGTTGCGGTCTTGATTGTAAACGTTATCAACTTGTGGTCGGAGCAGCTTTCCTCCTCTTCGATCATCCAATTCTTGATAAAATCTATCATTTGATTATTGTCTCTGGTTAAATCTATGTTGCTTTTACCTCTTATTGTTTCAAACGTATATTGTTCACTTTCTTTATTCATAATGTGTAAATAGTATGTTCCCAGAAAATCGTCCATAATTCTTCCCCTTCCATTTGTAGTAACATCAAACCAAGTTACAGATCTAGCATTACTATCTACTGCTATCATAACCGGTTTATTTTTGGCAAAATCAAGGATGTTTTCTAATTTTCTTAAATTGACGTTTATATCAGTAGTGCAATCAAAGTAAGCGCTTATTATTAAAAATTTAAAAGCTTTATATTGAACATCTATAACAACCGTGTCTTCATCAGACAGTTGGTGTAAAAGTATACCATTAATTGATTCATTAAAAATAATTACTGTTGTCCTTTTCTTGCCGCTCCCCTGTGTATACATTCTAATATTTCTTGGAACACCAGCTACTTTAGTTTCTAAAACATACGGCTCCTGTATACATGCTATGTCAATAGTATTTTTTTGCATTAGTTGAATCAAGTTGTACGTAGCTACTCTCGAGTGGTGCAGGTTTATTTGAACACATCTAATATTTATTTCGCCTTGTGTATTACATGTACTATTAACCTTGTTATTTAAATTTGTAGGTCTATTATAATTGCTTTGATTCAAAGCCATTTTAGAAATCAATATTTTGTTTGTACTTGTTTAAAGATTTTTGGTAACACGGTGCAGACCTTATACTTCCATATATCTATGTGGTAATTGAATACTCTTGAATTTTAATTATTTTTATTCCAACATGATTGACGTGGTCGGGTTACAAGTCAATAAAGAGATTAGGCAAACACATTTTGAAAAATATGTTGTAGTTGAAAGTGTTGAAATTGTTGGAAAAAGATGCTTGTAAGCTCGTTCTGCAGCGGAGTGGTGCCTACATTTTTTTAGATACACTTACGTTTTTGTTATCTGTTTCCATATATTTTCTCAGGAGAATTTGGCTTAGTAGTGAAGTAATTTTCTTTTTCCAATGTCTATTTATAAAGCTTTATTGTATCTGAGCAAATCTTCATGGTAAAGCAACATTTCAATGATGAGGATGGACAAAGAGTTAATTTATTCACTAACGAACAAAGTAGTTAATAATCCATAGCAACTTACAAAATACAAACATGTTACCGTTGAAACTAGTACAAAACCAAGTAATATGATCAGATATTTTTCTCGCTGCTGATCATACCCCTGTGAAGTTAGCACCACAACTTCAAAAAATATTATATTTTTTGAGAGTCCCCGTTGCACCCCAAAGAGTTCTAGAGTTCCTTGATATTTTAAAATATAGTTCCATGTATTTAAGAAAAAAAAATTGGATAAAAAATTTGGGGTGCTAACTTCACATTTTCCTCGGACAAATATCACTATAACTCTTTTTCAGTCATATTTATTGAAAAATGTAATTACACTTTTCGATAGAACTCTCACTAGGGTGAAAAAAAGATTTTTAGAAAAGTATTTTTTTTATAAACCGGAAAAATATCTTTTTAATTTTTTTAAGTTCCGGTAGTTCTAATAGGAGTTCTAGTAGCACCCCGGCGAGTTCTATCGATAACTCTAATAAAAATGTTTGATAAGACTCGAAGTAAAAAAGTTACGCGTATTCTTGTGTTAGCGCTTCTACAAAACGACCAAGACCTGGAAGTAATTTTTTAAAGTTCCGGTAGTTCTAATAGGAGTTCTAGTAGCACCCGGACGAGTTTTATCGATAACTCCAATGACATTTTTTAAGAAGACTTGAAGTAAAAAAAGTTACGAGGATTTTTGTCTTTGCTGAACCAATGTCCTCAATTCAATTTCTTTATGTTTTGATAGTTTAGTAAAAAAATTAGTATCTCTCTTAGTTTTACATCGAACGTTTGCTTGCTATTACTTGCCTCTTGGATTTACATTTACTACAGTGTGAATGTGTTTGGCACTCATAGCGGAACCTTTTTCCAACATTTTCTCAGAAATGTTTTTAAAGACATTATTAGAGGAAAGTAATACTTTACCAGCATCGTCTATTGTTTTAAACTCACGTTGAGACAAAATATTAGTTAAAACGTGTACGTCATACATCTTGGATGATGTTTCGGACAATGTATAATACTCTACTCATCCGATGAATGGTCAAACGACAAAGTAAACTAATGAAAACGTTGCTACTACGCTATCGACAATATAGAAAAAACTAATTATTATACATATAGAGTATCATTAACGTATTTATGAGAATTATGTTACCTGTTATCCAACAGTTTCTTTATTATTCACAGAGATGTTTCAGGTTTTCACACAAACTGTAAAAGTTTTATAAAAACGACACTTTTCGAACGAGCTCACCGTAGATTGAGACTGAACTGAGCATTAAACAAATATAAGAATATATACAGGGTGTTTGTAGATCGCTAGACCGCTCGTAACTTCGTTAATAATCGAGATATAGAAAAGAAATTTCTTTTGTTTTAAATGCTAGTATACAACCTAAAAATTGACCTAAACCAATTTAAGCCATGGCCTCCTATTTTTACGTAGTGATCCACAACTTTGGTTTTTTAAATGGAACACCCTGTATATTTTTAGACATTTGATATCAGCACTAAAAGTGCTTATTATTTTCAAAATAAAAAAAATGTTAGCCAAGTAGGCCATGAATTACGCAAAATCACTAACAATGGGACAAGAAATGCAAAACAAACTCCACTTGGCTCTAAAAATTTCTCATGACCGAATTATAGCACCAAACGTACTAAAACAATTGAAAACTATGTTTTTTTAAATTGAACAATATGAGTTTCATTTAACAGTTGAAAACTACAATAAAAGGGCTTTCCAACGATGTATCATATTAGCCATTTCGTTTAGAAGCAGCTTTTGAAAAATCAAAAATACATAAAACAATTTAAAAATAAATGTTATTGTTAGTGAAACTCATATTTATTCCATTTAGAAAAGAGTTTTCAATTGTTTTAGTACGTTTGGTGCTATAATTCGGTCATGAGACATTTTTAGAGCCAAGTGGAGTTTGTTTTGCATTTCTTGTTCGATTGTTAGTGATTTTACGTAATTCATGGCCTACTTCGGCTAAAAAAGAATTTTCATTTTGAAAAATAATAAGTTCCAAAATTTAAATTTAAGAATGCTACCATAAAGCACTTTTAGTGCTGATTTCAAATGTCTAAAAATATACAGGGCGTTCCATTTAAAAAACCAAAGATGTGTATCACTACGTAAAAATACGAGGCCATGGCTTAAATTGGTTTACGTCAATTTTTAGGTTTTATACTGGTATTTAAAACAAAAGAAAATTAATTTCAATATCTCGATTATTAACGAAGTTACGAGCTGTCTAGCGATCTACAAACACCCTGTATATACAAGAGCCCGTCATTACCTAAACATTCACGTGCGTCGGAATTACCCCTGAAGGTCCCACCACGAACTTCCGAAGAAATTTTAAAGAAATTGCTTCTAGGATCTAGTCGTTTTGTAAAAGTCTTAACACAAAAATACGCGTAATACTTTTATTGCGAGTCTTATCAAAATTTTGTATTAGAGTTATCGATAGAACACGTCCCGGTGCTACTAGAGCTCCTATTAGAACTACCGGAACTGTAAAAAATTACTTCCAGGTCTCCGTCGTTTTTTAAAAGTGCTAACATAGAAATAAGCGTAACTTTTTTACTTCGAGTGTTATCAAAAAATGCTATTAGAGTTATCGATAGAACTCGCCGGGGTGATACTATAACTCCCATTAGAACTACCGGAACTTTAAAGAAATTGCTTTCAGGACTTCGTCGTTTTGTTAAAATACTAACAACAAAATGGGCGTAACGTCTTTACTTCAAGTCCTACCAAAAAATGTTATTACAGTTATCGATCGAACTCGCCGGGGTGCTACTAGAACTCCCATTAGAATTACCGGAACTTTAAAGAAATTGCTTTCAGGACTTCGTCGTTTTGTTAAAATACTAACACCAAAATGGGCGTAACGTGTTTACTTCAAGTCCTACCAAAAAATGTTATTACAGTTATCGATAGAACTCGCCGGGGTGGTACTAGAACTCCCATTAGAATTACTGGAACTTTAAAGAAATTGCTTTCAGGACTTCGTCGTTTTGTTAAAATACTAACACCAAAATGGGCGTAACGTCTTTACTTCAAGTCCTACCAAAAAATGTTATTACAGTTATCGATCGAACTCGCCGGGGTGCTACTAGAACTCCCATTAGAATTACCGGAACTTTAAAGAAATTGCTTTCAGGACTTCGTCGTTTTGTTAAAATACTAACACCAAAATGGGCGTAACGTGTTTACTTCAAGTCCTACCAAAAAATGTTATTACAGTTATCGATCGAACTCGCCGGGGTGCTACTAGAACTCCCATTAGAATTACCGGAACTTTAAAGAAATTGCTTTCAGGACTTCGTCGTTTTGTTAAAATACTAACACCAAAATGGGCGTAACGTCTTTACTTCAAGTCCTACCAAAAAATGTTATTACAGTTATCGATCGAACTCGCCGGGGTGCTACTAGAACTCCCATTAGAATTACCGGAACTTTAAAGAAATTGCTTTCAGGACTTCGTCGTTTTGTTAAAATACTAACACCAAAATGGGCGTAACGTCTTTACTTCAAGTCCTACCAAAAAATGTTATTACAGTTATCGATAGAACTCGAAGGGGTGGTACTAGAACTACCATTAGAACTACCGGAACTTAAAAAAATTAAAAAGATATTTTTTTCCGGTTTAGAAAGAAAATATTTTTTTGAAAATCTTATTTTTTTGTTAGAGTTCTAGTAGCACCCCGGCGAGTTCTATCGAAAAGTGTAATGACATTTTTCAATAAATATGACTGAAAAACAGTTATAGTGGTATTTGTCCGAGGAAAATGTGAAGTTAGCACCCCAAATTTTCTATCCCCATTTTTTTCTCTTAAATACATAGAATTATTTTTTAAAATAGCAAGGAACTCTAGAACTCTTTGGGGCGCAACGGGAACGAAAAATATAACATTTTTTGGAGTTGTAGTGCTAACTTCACAGGGGTGCTGGTCATGTAAGTCAGTGATACAGCTTTAGTAACAAAACGTGTAAGTTGGTGATTATATTTGTTTGCTGCTTTTTCTTGACAACGGAACTTAATACTATTATTAAGTTCCTAGGATAATAAAATTAGCAAAGCAAGATGCAGATTTAGACGTTTTGTTTATAAATTGCAAGTGTTTATGTAACACGACTCACGAAAACTAATCTTGGTGACAGGTGACAAACCAAACAATTTTTTCAAAAATTTAGAAAAATTTTGATAAGCAGCGGGGAAAATATAATAAGATAACTCGGGATGTATCGCCTATTAACATTTTCGGCAGGCAACAAGCCGCGACTTCGTCTTGGCTTGTACTTGCCTACCTCAAATGTTAATAGGGCCTTACATTCCTTGTTACTTAAATAGTTATTATCTTCACCGGTGTTGTTATAGACTCCTAACCAAATTAATATTAAAATGATTAAGAGCTTTATTACCGCACTCTTTATATAAAAAAAATACATTGAACCAGAGTTTATTGATGAAGATAAAATATTGAACGATACACGTTTGCTTATGGTACATAACGAAACTCGTTTGATTGCCGCAAAACTCGGCTCACCACCTAATTTTGGCAATCAAACACGTTTTGTTAAGATGCTCATAACTAAACTTGTATCTCTAATATCTACAAAATTATTTATTCAATTTTAAAACTTATTTATACAACTAATTGTAGGTATTGCTTCTTTATTCAATTGTACCATACATAACTACTTTCCAACACCTACCTATAAAGTTGTAAGTGCTTTATCCACTAAAGCAGTCGGTGTCTAAGGAACCTGGTACACTTGAAACAATAAAGAAGCCGACCTGCGATTGACTAATTAAAATAATTGATGGTAGTAAAAAAATCGCAGATCAACCCCCCTACCGTTTATACACCACGGCAGCTCTAAAAAACTCTTTACTCACCGCAATGGCCCTAGCTAACTTAAATTTCGGCGGCCTTAGATCGTAGGTTCAAATCATTAGCTATGCACCCTGGAATGTCTTCAAAAAAGGAAAGGAAATGGAAATGGGCGCCAGAAATCAAAAGATTTCAAATAATAAGAAAAATTAACTACAAGTGACTAGCGTTTAATTAATAATCAATAATAGAAAAGTCTTGAAATGTCAGTAGTAAATTATCAAAATAATTAAAATGAGAATAATATTATAACCAAATTGTGTACGTGAACTGAAGGTTGCGACACGCATACAATTAAAAACCCCTTTCGGGTTATTTTAATAACTTTAAATTCAAATTATTCATGGAATATGCATACTAGGGTGGGGCGAAAAAATGAAAATCAAAATTTTGAATAGCACTACATCTCAAAACTTGTCTTTGAATGTAAAGGTAAACCACAATTTTTTTCAGATTTTTTAAACATCATCTTTTGCCTCCAACTTGACCTTGAATTATATACTATGCACCAAAATATTGTCTTATGTTATTAAAATCAGATAATGGTTATAATATGCAGAGCTGTGCAATCTAAGGGATATATTGCGAAACACAAAACATATCTATGAAAAGGAAAAACAGGTAGCACTATTATTAATAGATTTCTAACTACTTAAGCTCAAAATATATCGACACCTAACCGCTGACAGTTCACTCTGGTTCATGCGATTGTGTGATTCGTTAGTTATTTCTTGAAAAAATACAGTAGAAATGTTGTGTCTTTATGGTTAAAGTTCGTGTGGCTTAGTGATTACAATACTACGTACGACCTTTTATAATAATATGTATTATATAGTAATGTAAAGAAGTTGATTTTGCATTTGCAGGTAAAAATGTCAACCCCAACTAAAAGTCAAGTTAATGATATAATTATTAGTGTGTCTAAATACTTCAGTGGTAATGTTTTGCCGACTTACGAAGACGTTTTTAAGTGTTACTTGTGGTTAAGACATAAACTTAAACAACATTTAAAATAGGAACCGACAATTCCAGAAATATCAAACGTCTTAACATTAAAATGTAGACAAATTTGGAAAAGAAGCCACTTTCTGATCCTTGCATTAATTCTCTCATTCAGTAATATCATAGTAATCATATGCGCTTGATGAATCAACCAAAAAGTAAATTGAATAGTGATACATACAAAGATTCTACAATTCAGTTATTTGATATTGCTGCCTGCAAATGCGATTTCACGATCACTACCACTACGTGCAAGTGTGAAAAGACCAACGGACTTTAAGAAAAATGTTTGTTGGGCACGTTGATTCTGTATTTCAAAAAAATTATCTCTTCGCAAGGATATAAAAGTTAAAAATACTACGGTACGTGGTGCTGACTCAAATTGGGAGAATGCATCAAACAGTGACAATGAATTGCATGAAATAAATGTATCTGAGCCTGCGCCAAAATATCAGCGGATTGACGAAGACGATCACGAACATTTTAATCAGACTGGAATTTCAACATCGTCAACAATACCAACTGCAATATCTAAACAGCCTCAAATAATAATGAATTACCCACATTGGCCAAAACATGTGACAGAATTGAGGTTTCGAATAGATGAACCACTACAGCAATCACCTCTGCCGTTTTACAAGATGTAGGAATGATTATGAAAGAGGACACATCGAGGTTAATTGATAACAGTAAAGTCCAAAGGGAGAGAGTAAAATCTCGTGTTGCATTAAACGAAACAATGAGGGCAAAGTAGTCACTGCTCTATTTTTCGACGGTAGAGACAAGACATTGGTAATGGAACATAATGGAAGTAAGCACCATCTTCGAACTATCGTACAAGAACATCTGGCATTGATTGAAGAACCAGGACCACATTATTTAGGACATGTTACACCATCTTCGGTATCTGAGGAGAAATAGGACTGAGGCGTATTCTTAAAGCTCGACAAGCCAAAGACAATCATTATTGTACAAAACTAATCAAAATTCCGGCGCTTAATTTCGCTGCCACTAACTACATTGACATGATTAACTGGCAGACACCTAAAATAACTGAACTTCCCACTTGAAAAAATATCTTTGATGAAGATCTAAATTTTCTTATTGAGCAAGAGCAGACACCGGTAGTACACTTTTTAAGATTTTTCTGCCACACACAATCAGTGGAACGATGTGTAAAGTTAATAACCGAGGCTAGCACATCTGTCGTAGGACCTGACTCAAGAGATGGTTTCATCCGAGCCAGAATGAAATCAAGACAAGATCTGCGAAGTTTTGAAAATAAATCAAATTTTTAAGACATTTTAAGGTTTTTCGAGTTGATGTAGTATGGTCCAATTTTACATGTTTTTATATTTTTGCGTTTATTTCAATTTAATGTAATAAAATTAATTTGAAAAATGTATTTGTGCTTATTCACGTGTGTCTAAACTAGCATGAACCATCAGCATTGCATCGTAATTCGGGCAAAATATTTAGAGGCAAGTTGGAGGCAGAAAACATTTTGCAAATTGAACGAGTTTTTGCACATACATTACTTACACCAATAGGCAACTTTTGACGGGTAATGCGTTATAAAAAAAATTAAAAACATTTTTTAGCCATTTTTCGCCCCACCCTAATGCATACCTCAATCATTTAATAATACCTTCTGTTTAGGCTATTGAAATAAAAAAGCGTGACTGTACCTTTTACAGCGGGTCGAAATACACATCAAAATAGCAACTTTAAATATAGCATAATTAGATATAAGCATAAAAATTTAAATATTAAAATAAGAGTATGTATGAAATTGAATGTTACATTACATGTTAATAATTGCGGAACGTATGCATTTAAATTTTGAATATTTATGGTTTTAAAATGTATAAATGTAAAATACAGGTATTGAAGATACGATATATCTCGGAATAGCACAAACTAACCTCGCTTCACCAACGTGCAAAAACGGCTAACAGGCGAACGCCCTGTTGTTTAAAATAAGTTGGTCGTAATCTGCTACCATAATGGAATACAGCAAAAGCACCCTCGAACGGCAGCAACTAAGCAGAGCGCCAGCAGGTGTTGAAAGTGCGATTAGGCTTGGCCTCCGAGAAAACTCGCGTATGAAACTGGTAATTAAGAGCTAAGGAAAATATAATTACTATGGAGATAATAAGACAGAAAAGCGCAATCGTACCTGATCATAATCAGCCCTTAGAAACACACTGCTCATTGAAATTGGTTGAGCACACGTAATTTGACTTGAACAAAATCAAACCTCGGCCGCGCGAAATGCGCCGCCTGAGGCGAGAAGAATAAGTGCCTCGGACGAACATTTCGTTTCTAAAGGGAGACTCGCACTCTGATAAGAGATAGCGCAGGTCGAGAGGGCATCGTGCAAACGATAGGAACTTGATCCAGGTATAAAATACGCTGCTTTGGAAAATAGAAGAATTTTAAATGCAAAAGAATTTATAATTCAACTTAAAATATACAGGTTAAGCCTGAAATAATTGGATAAATGGCGAAACAATTAGGCTAAGCCAAAAAATTTTTTCACACTTCATACCTAAACCTTGTCCATTAACAAACAAACAAATAAGCAAAGCCACGTTGCTAGAGAAACCGTTTAATGATAATAGTGGATAAAATTTACTTTTTCTACTCGTGTAACTAAAATGCCATTTAACATACTAACATACACGTCGCTAAGTGACCTTTTAATCATGCCTTCATAACCTATGACTAAAGAGCCTCTTAATCATGAGCTGAAGTTGGCAACGCTGTTTTAGTCATGGGGTGAAGTTAGGTTTAAATAGTATTTGCTTTATTAGCCACAGCCAAAACTAAAATCAAGTTAGTTTTCAACCGTCACTTTGACGTTTGTCAAGCATAATTTAACCTAATATAATAAATGTCAACATTTTAATGAAATAATATGATATTATATTTTCTAAATTTGTGGTCGTAGAAAAAGTATAGTATGCAACTCGTTTTATAAACTTATTAGTCACTCATTTTATTAAACACTCGCTTCGCTCGTGATTAATAAAACTCGTGTCTAAAATGACATTTATAAAACTTGATACATAATATACTATTACCTACGACAGTGTAAAATTGACTTTTAGTTTGCAGTTTTAAGTTTGTAAAACGACTGTTTAAAAACACGTTTTCATTAATTTACGTCGTCAGTAGCAACGTGTTTAAAAGATTTCATTTGGCACGTCGTCAGTAGCAACGGGTTTAGAAGATTTAATTCTCAAAATTACGACCGTTTGCAATTTACATTTAAATATTATTTTAATATTTATCGTGTTTTGTAGATTCTATCGTAGATAAAATATTGTACGATACACATGCCTAAAGCATCTTTAATCACTCGCAAAGCTTAATACGTTCGCTCATTCGGGTTTAACTATGCCCCACTCGTGACTAAAGACTAGCTTTACGCACTTGTATCGTAAATTACTATTAATCACTAGCGAATAAATTGTGGTTTTTGTAAATAAAATAACAATAGGAAATAACACAGTGTACTTTGATAACTAACAATATCATTGTGTCAAACTGTCAACTGTCAAGTTTTTTGGATATATTAAGTTCAAATTTTAATCAGGAAAAGCCTCAATAATTGTGTGAGTTGGAAAATGTTATTTTTGTATTAAGTGCACCAAATTAATGATTTTAAAACGTGAGAATGTTACTGCTTTTGACGAGGCGATAGCCGGGTGTAAGAGAGGTTGAGAAATTCGTGAAAATACAGTTTACCTTTTTTGACCCCCTTAGGGGTGAATTTTTCAAAATTTATCCTGAACACATATTTGAACCTTTAGGGGTAGATTAGGGCAAAATCCTGAAATACGTTGCTAAGCATTTGCATTTAAAATCTTTGCAAGTAAACACCTAGTGTAAGAGACATTAAGGAATTCGTGAAAACCCAATTTACCCTTTTTCAATCTCTTAGGAGTTGAATTTCAAAAAATTCCTTCTTAGCACTACCTTACGTAACAAATTTCAGTACCTATGTTCACATTTTCCGCCACCAATCTGTATACAGATAACTAGCAGTTTAACCAATTTTGTCATTTCAACCCAACGTGTTTTCCGCGAGAGAACATTAGTACTGAAATTCCGACGGAAAACTCAATGGGTGGAAATTTAGAATACGTCATAGACGTTACAAGACTTAGCAAATTCTTAACATTCGGATACCTACAATACTTAATTATCGTTTCTTTTGCTAAGCTGGCACAAATTTATTTTCGTGAACAAGCGTGGTCGCTGTCGCAGGGTGTACAGGTTGGGGCAATTTCGAAGTATTCACAGGGAATCTCGATAAGTATATGGGATATGGAAAAATGGACCGCCATCCTCGATCTCTTTTTTCGAAAAAAGCTTAATGGTGAAAACCAAAAGTAACAGACAAACATTTATAAAAATAGATAGAAGTAATTTCACGTTCTTCTGGGACTTTTTCAATACGAATGCAGTGGGAGTCAGTTATTCAAAAAAATTTTTGAAGTTCGAGTTATACCATAAAATTGTATTTTTGTATATGAAAGCCATAGTTGTATGTGGTATCATGAGTAAGACTATTTTTTCCCATTCCAGTGATATACAGTGTGTCCCCGGATAGGTGAAACGACTCTTGCGAAACGTAAAAAATACTCGATTTAAATTTTAATTTTTTGGGGTTCAGCCCTGCTTGGTTAAAGGCGAATTTGCAACATAATTTCAGTTCTGAGAAATCAAGTATGCCTTGGAAATTAAAAAAAAACCTATTTTTCTGTGAGGTAAATACGACAAAAGGTTATTAATAAAAGTTGTTTAGAATCAACACATAGACCCCTATACCAAATTTCAAAATCCTCAGCCAACTTTGATCTCTCACAATTTCTTTTTATGTTTAGGTCCCAAATCAAAGAATTTTACTTTTAACGAAGATTGGACAAAACAAATACTTTTAACAAAGTTTTTTATTTCATAATAAAAAAACTTTGTTCAAAATACAATTCTTTGATTTGGGATATAAACTTGAAAGAAAATGTGAGAAATCAAAGTTGGCCGTGGATATTGAAATTTGGTATAGGGGCCTAGATGTTGATTCTAAACAACTTTTATTTATAACTTTTTGTCGTATTTGCTACATGAAAAGTACAAATTCTGAGTTGAGGTTTGTGACCAGTGGGCGTTGTGTCCAGGCCCCTAAGCATACACTCAGTATTGAAAGCATTGCAATTTAGGAATGAAATGGGTTTAAAAATAGTATAAAAAGACTGAATTTTATATAATAAAAGCAATAAGACTCAGTGTTTGAGGTACCATTTTCCAAACCTAATTCGGGGGTGCGAGGCTCCCCTCCAATATTATCTAAATTACAACGCTCTCTGGGTGGCATTGACTAAATCTTTATATATAGTTGCAGTATCAGCTCTATGCTCAAAAGTAAAAGCGAGACCAGCTCATAGTGACAGAAATCTATCGGCCTCTAGGCAATTCTGTTCATGGTCCATTAAAGAGGATCCATCCCAACTTCAGAAAGAAATTTTATCCAAGGTTTAACAGCAACCGAAAAATAAAAATGGCGAATGTGGATGAATTTATATATTAGCTCTGCAGGCCTAGTAGGCCCATGGCTTCTTTAGTTAATTTTGCCTATTCTTTCCTATTTTTTGCCTTGTCTTCCCATCTCGCAATGTTCAGGTAGCGCAGGTCGTCCTGTAGTTCGTTTCTCCACTGGCTCCTGGGTCTTCCCCTTCGCCTCCTTCTGCCTATTTCTGCATTATATAATTTGCTTGCTGTTCTTCGGTTATCCATTCTTATTAGGTGTCCTAACCATCTCATTCTCTGAGCTTTCACTACCCCGATAATGTTCTCATCGCCGTATAAGTCGTATAATTCTTGGTTTGTTCGTCTTTCCCATTGACCTTCCACGCACTTACCAACAAAAATTTTTCTTAGCATTTTTCGTTCCCACACATTCAGCATCTGTTGGTCGTACTTTTTTAATGACCACACTTCACACGCGTATGTAACTGTTGGTCTCACAATTGTTTTATACACCCTGATTTTCATGTTTCGGGAAAGCATGTTACTTGAAAAAATGTTTTTTTATCGCGGCTGCACTTTTAGTACCTGCTGTAATTCGCGCATTGATTTCCGCACTGTTATCTGGTTTCTTTGTAATCACTGTGCCTAGATACACACATAGATAATAACTCAAGCATTTTCCAATATTAAACGGGACTCTGCCAGCTGGAAAACAAAGGTTTATCTTAGCAGTCGAAATAAGACGCTAGAAGATTACTGCAGCGCCATGAAAAAACACGACGCGAAAATGGTACTGTTAGATATTTTAACCCACAACTATTTCTCGAAGAGATATTGCGATGAAGTTAACTATATTTATGGCCAAGCAAAAAATTATCCGCAGACTGTTTCGACAGCATTTGCAGTTCCGGAGATTTCCGAAAAAAACAAGCAAGAACCCATAATGAAAGATTCTGAACAAAGACTAAGGATTCCAAAACTGCGTATTTGAATGTAGAAGTTAAAACAAATCATTATCGATGCAGATAAAAGAGTACTCTAGTCCTGACCACGTTACATTACAAAAAAGATATACCTAGCCAATTAATTTTCTTGTTACGGGTATTAACAAGAAGCGAGCCTGTAGCAGCAAGTTAAAATGCTGATGCCCAAAATGAACTACAACGCCTACTACCAGTTCGTAACCACGTCAAAGATGAGGAACATGCAAATAGCTAGATAGAACAAAATGCATGACCATAGCGAAAGACCCAGACAGGTGCAAATTAGAGAGCGAAGGTACCATAATGGGACACTTTATGTCTTACATACCCAGGAATAGATCTAACCAGCAACCAAAATCGATTGAGAATAAAATAAAAATATATGAAAACGTTGGGGAAACCAGCATCTACCAGTTCAACAACACCGCTTGGGTTGTGTTGCAACGAAAGTACCAAAAAACCGCCCCATCTTAACAAAACAACTAGACACAATCTTCGATTTGCCAGTCCTTTTTAAAGAATTATTCCAAGAGTTGAAGGAGCTGCATAATTCCACCAAGAAATGTCTAGAAGCTATCAAGAACTTAGACATTTCCACTGATAGTTGGGGTCCGAGACGAAACAGGAAATTAAAAATTTTAGCAGGATTTTCCAAACCAATCAACATCAAAATCAACGACACAGTAACCCAAACCTATTTTGCAGATAGTGCAGAAAATCCAGTATTGAAATAATCAGACCACTCCGAGGATCTACAAGCTTCTCAGTTGGACATCAGGAACATTCGAATGAATTTGCATGGAACACCCAAGGTTTGTATATTGTAGGTTGCCTCGTAACTCTGAAGTGAAGTACGCGGGCAGGGGAAGGTGGCGCGTCATCCAGTATGCAGACTGCTTGTGCGGTTACCAAGCTTATATGCTAACGTCTATGTTGATAGCTTGTTTCTTTATTATTAGTTGCATTTTGTGTTATTTCTGGACCTAGAAACTGAATTTACATTAGTGTAGTTATATTTTATAGTGGGTGTAGTTAAGGGAATATCAGAAAAAGATGGGCTAAAATATTTTGCGGGATTTTTACCGAACAAGTTTTTAATAAAACACCCAGATCTTGGAACGTATACTAAAAATTCTGAACTAATGACTTTGCACTCATATAGCATGTCTTCTTGGGTGCAAAGTCTGTCATTTGGAGGATTAATTAAACCATCTAATAATTGGTTTCAAGAGGTGATCAGAATGGAAGCATATTTTCAAAAATTCCACCAAAGCACTTTCAAACCCGATACACAAATCGTTTTAACCACAAACTATTTGTACAGAAAAGTAAATGTTGATCGGGAAATTGTTATAAATTAAGAATATTGATTAGAATCAAATATCTGAACACCTCAAGAAAAAATAAAAATCGTTTTAGGTAAGCAACGCGGAGGAGATTCAGATCTACGACAAAAATCTACAAAAAATTTAAAAAAATTATATTATGAAAGTTTGTTAATTTGTATTCTAGTAAGTATATCATGATTGCTTTCAGTTTTTTTAGTCTAATTTACACACAATATACATTAATAAACAACATTTGCACTAAAAAATCGTAGTTTTTTCATTTGTGTTTTACTTGATATCAATCTTTGGATTGTGTATTTTATCTTTCTTCAGTAGGTAAGTATCATAAATAGTCTTTTATTTCTAGATTTTTTATTTAGTTTTGTTTTTTGTATTTATCGTTTAAGGGCACAGCTTAAATTTATAATCTTCTAGAACTGGCTGTTACTAATCAGAAATACATACTTGATAGTTTAGAATGGGTAATTGTTATATATTTTAAATAATTTTTATTTCAAACGTTTTACTTGGAAAGTATGTAGATATCTATAATTCATCATTAAATTTAGGAAGTTCAGCGTGTTTGGAACATTTTGCTGTGGATGCACTCAGTAACATTGACATATTGTGCACCAGTCGTAATTCAGATATTCTGCAATAAGCATGAATTAAAAGGCTATTTTAAATTAGGGCATTTACACATTATTTTGTTTGTTTATATGGGTTTGCAACCATTTCATTGTTTTTTGCTTAAACGAACGTTATAAACCACCATTATAGCATTAGTTGCTGTGGTATATGTTCTTACATCTTACCGCTTGAGTGTGTCACGGAGCCCGAGGCGCGACACGCAGAAAAGCGCTATAAAATAAATCGTATTTTTTATAACAATAAAGCAATATAGGCGATTTTTTCCCCAAAAATTTCTTTATTCGTTTTCACACATTTCATACGCTGGAAGTGTACAATTATGTGCAATAATAATTAAAAGTACCTCGATGCTGAAATGTATACCGCGCTTTTCCGGTACGCTTTGTTTAAACAATTGATTTTCGATTTTCGAACAATAATTTTGAGATTAATTTCTC
Source organism: Agriotes lineatus (assembly GCA_940337035.1). Classification (NCBI taxonomy): domain Eukaryota; kingdom Metazoa; phylum Arthropoda; class Insecta; order Coleoptera; family Elateridae; genus Agriotes; species Agriotes lineatus. The sequence goes on from CALNHX010002688.1 coordinate 16,666, forward strand.
GGAATCTGAATTTAGAAAGAATAAGCTTTTCACTGGTTAAAAAGCATTAAGAAATATTAGAAAATAAGCTTGTAAATGCGATGTAAACGTTCCTGTCTAGCATGCACGATATTCAAAGCTGCATACTGGTGACGTATTCGCGCGCTGTTCTGCCATTGGAGTAGAGTTACGAGGCAACCTACTATATACAAGCCTTGTGGAACACCATCCAGCACCACTCGTACTTCTCCACTGGGATAACAATAATCGTAGTGGAAGCAGATATAATCATAGGAGTCATCTATTGCATCAGGAAAAAACTTCACCGAAGAAAACATCCACCCAAAACAACGTCAGCAGGAAGTGGAAGAATATCCTCTTAAGGCATTAAAAATAGTTGAAGTAGTGTAGGTTTTTATAATAGAGGGTTTTTCAATTGTACTGTCTCTGAATATTGGCAATATGTTCAATAATTGAGCAGATTTAAAATTTTATTTAAAAATTAAAAATAATTTTTAACAGCGTGCGCTGACCTGAGTTCGTCAAACCAGAGTTCAGTGTTTGCATGTCTTGTAATCTCGTACTTGTTTAGTTAGCTGGTGTCAAAATTAGCTCAAACAAGCTTGACGTGTGACAGCGACCTATTAACTAAATATACACTTAAAAATAATATCACAAATAATACATTAAGACTGAATTTTATATAATAAAAACAATCAACATTTAGTGTTTGATTCGATTTAACGAGGTATCATTTTCCAAGCCTAATTTGGGAGTGCAAGGTTTTCCAGGACCTGAAGGCAGAATACCTCTGTTGGCCGCCCCCGAACCAGGCTCCTAGATGCCATTGAGAATGACTCAAAAACCGTAGGGGTACGAAATTGGAAAATAAAGGTTCAAGACAGAGACGAATGGAAGCGGATCCTTGATTTGGCCAAGGCCTGCAAAAGGCTGTAGAGCCTCCTGATGATGAAGGTTTCCCACCAATGGTACCTAAATTATAACGCTTTCTGCGTGGCATTGGCTAGTTTTGCTTTAATATGCAGTTGCAGTCTCAGCTGTATGTTCAAAAGTAAGAGTGGAACCAGCCCAACGTAATAGAAAGCTATCAGCCCCTGTGCAACTCTGTTTACAATTAATACAGAATATACAGTGTGTCCCCGGATTGAGTTCACTATAGGTATAATCGACAAAAAATTTTACAATTTTATTTTAATGTTTTGGGATCCCGCCCTGCTTGGTCTGAAAACAATTTTAAGCAGAGTTTTAATTTTTAGAAGTTAAGTCGGCCATGAAAAATGTGAAAAAACTATTTTCTATTTAGGTAAACTACCCTTTTTGTTCATGATACGGCAAAATTTTATTAAGAAAAGTTGTTTAGAATGATAAATTACTACCCTATACAAAATTTCAGAAAGATCTGTTGACTTAGAAAACACCGTTATTTTTTAAATAATTGTATTTTATTTTCAGGTAAACCACTTTTTTTGTTTATGATACGGAAAAAATGTATTAAAAAAAGTTGTTTAGAATGAAAAATTATGGCCCTGTACCAAATTTCAAAAAGATCTGTCGACTTAAATTAAACCGTTATTTTTTAGATTAAACAAATTGCATTTATTAAAAATGACGGTTTCATCTAAGTCGACAGATCTTTTTGAAATTTTGTATAGGGCCACAGCTTCTCATTTTGAACAACTTTTCTTAATACAATTTTTCAGTATCATGAACAAAAAAGTAGTTTACCTGAAAATAAAATACAATTATCTAAAAAATAACGGTGTTTTCTAAGTCAACCGATCTTTTTAAAATTTTGCATAGGGCCGTAATTTATCATTCTAAACAACTTTTCTTAATAAAATTTTGCCATATCATGAACAAAAAGGGTAGTTTACCTGAAAATAAAATAGTTTTCGCTTCCCTGCCAAGGCCTACTTGTGTTTCAAAAACTGTAAATATTCTTAAAATTCTCTTCAGACCAAGCAGGGCGGAATCCCAAAACATTAAAATAAAATTGTAAATTTTTTTGTCAATTATACCTATAGTGAACTCAATCCGGGGACACACTGTATATAATCCATTTGGGATAAACTAAAAATAGCCATCGTCAAGACATATAACACCATTATTGCTCATGATACTAATAACACAAAATGCGTTGGATGACTCTAGAAATCTTAGCATTTATAAACAAAAGAAGAGATTATAAAATACAAATCTACAGTAATTTCAACTTTAGACACGATTTATAACATGCAATCTAGTACCGCTTTACGGAACTACCGAATACTTAATATCGATGAAAGACAAAAATAAAAAAACATTCTTTCTTCGACAGTGTCAAAATATCGGAGAAATTCAAGAAATATATTAATACAGATTTCAATTACAATTCAGCATATACCTCTAACAAGTAATTATTGAATTAACTATTAATTTGAATGAGTACAATGACGTAAGAGGCGACGGTTCCAAGAAGACCAAAAATCATTGAATAGTCTACTCTAAAGAATCCTGCTGCCGAAAAATAAGGACACTGATGAGTTGCTTGTTGGGCGAGTAAGATAAGCTCCTCGCGGAGAATCCGATCCTGGATGTTGTTGCTTCCTGCAGGAACGTCAAGAAGTAGGTTATAGCACACTGTTGCAGTCCGTTGTGCTTCCTTGGTCGTCATATCGCAAGTGACTGCCACTACAACCCCCATTATCTAAAAATTCATTTGTAGTTAAAATTACCTTTATAAACCAATAATTTGAGATGAATAAAATTATTATTTTAATAATAGAAATATTCAACAACGTTTTTGAACAAGCTTTCAGGCTTATCCCTTAAAGATATTTAGTGCCCGCATCTTTGCGTTAATCTTTTGATCAGCACCGATCGGGTCTACTTCGTGCGCAATCGGACCTGTCGTCAGTGTGTTATTTATAACGCAGCGACAAGCTAATATAATAGGTGAGCGGCGACTGCGATATTTATTTTTGCGCATTAATGTAATTCGCAATGGTAAGTAATTTTTATTTAAAGCTCAATTTTAAAAATACATAAATATTTCAATTAGTGGAAGGCCGCCTATGTGGTTGGTTCAAAAGCTACATTATGACTCTATATTTCTGATGCATTATGGCAACATAACAAATACTCAATCATTATATAATGAATTCATTAAAGTGGAAAGGCATATCTTCACTTACCATATGTGCAACCACATAAATAACAATTATTACATGAACTCGGACAACGATTTGGTTACTAACTAGTTCCAACATCGTAGTTGTGACAACTGCACATAGAAACAGAATAGCCCAACCAAAAATTTCGCTAAACAGCTCCATTGTATCACCCAATCGACAGTAAGCTCGCCTCAATTCCTTCAGCTTTTATGTACAAGGATAGTGTCGCTCTCGTCTAGTAATTTCCTGTTCAGCAGATGTTGGTCTTTAAATTTTAATTTATTAAGATCATGTCCTGCTGCATAGTTGCCCACAACTTCGACCAACTGATCATTTAATTTTCTAAATCGCAGCTTAATGGCATGAGAATAGTTGTAAATTAATAACACTAAAACTGCATCCAGATATATCTCACTTCGTCGCAGCACAAAGAAATTTATTGCAACAAACACCTTAAAAACTTTTATATGAGAATATATATCGTGTGCTAAAATACAAATTGCAACTAAGTGCATTCCAATAAACTCCATAAAAAAATAAATACGTTTTTTAGATGGTTCGGTGTTTTTGGAAAGTATTCCATCAACTTCATTAAAAAGTATATTGAAAGATTTAAATTTTTGGGGGTTCCATAACGCTGAGATTAATACTATACAAATTGTAGAAGCTGTTGCTGTTGTATATGCTACCATATGAACGACGTATATAACTATTTAATTATTGGATTTATCGCGTTCTTCATAGATTTGTAAAATGTAGATTGTAGTAAGTACCACAGACAGAAGAATAGCTTCCAATTTATAAATAATTAATTTGTAGCCGGCTTTGCCATCATGAGGGGGCACTATACATAAGATATTAGCAACACGATATAAAGGTTTTATAACACTAAGGCTGTCTTGGCGAATATCATCTGCCATTTGCTCACACTACGCTAGTACTGTACATTTTCAAAGCAGCATTTATGTATGTCACTACTTAATCCGTAATTTTATCTACTTAGACCATTTTCTTTATTATATATCTAAATATTTCATTTCAGTTAACCCTATCATTTAGATAAAAAAAAATAAGAACTTAAATATATAAAATAAGCACCTTTTTACAGCCATTACTCTGTTGGAGTGCATTTCTACTGAAGTAAAAGCGATATGTGAATCGATTGCTAGTATGTAGTTTAATCCTAAAACCCTGTATTGTTCCTTATTGAAATAAAACGAATACAAAATTAATTTTAACATATAAAAAGGTATTTTTGAAATAGCACCCACAGCAAATACTTTGTTCATTTGTGTTATTTTTCCTACCTTTTGAATACTAAACCAATCATTATACGTTACAAATGAGATATTTTTAAACCATACAAGCAGAGCAATTTGCAGACATAGGAGTAGGTAGAAACTTTCTGATTCCCGAAAAGAAATTGTGCTGTAGATGCCAGCTTGGAAAATGGAAGCTCAAATTCTGTTGCTGGTGCCTTTTTTGAAACCGTTCATTTTACAAAAAAAAAATGCACAGATTTCGCAATCCTTGCAACCATCGGAGGGTGTTGAAAACAAACACGATATACATATAATGAACATGATTTATTATAATTTTCAAAACTGCAAATACAAATGTTTGTTACGTATCAAACTCAAATCAATTAAAATTAGTATACAAATGTTGGTTACTTAGCCTAACTAATAAACTAAAGTAATGCTTAATGAACAGGTTACAGCATTCATTATTATACCAAAAAAAAAAAAGAAATACAAAGTGGCACTGAAAAGCACCCAAAATGTCAACGTTAAAAATCTTATACATAACATAAACACATAAAAAGTAAATCACAAAACCGAATAAAAAATATTTAAAAATCTTATACATAACATAAACACATAAAAAGTAAATCACAAAACCGAATCAAAAATATTTAAAAATCTTATACATAACATAAACACAAAAAGTAAATCACAAAACCGAATAAAAAATATTTAAAAAACGCACCCAACAAAGAAATTGAATACAATGAACAATGCGAACGTACATAAATTATTTACCAATTGTTGGTATTTAAAATTTGTTCCTGGTGTGTACCCCGATTGTTATCCGCAGTCTCATCATCGTCGCTGGAAGATGATGAATGAGGGCCAATAATGACATATGGCGAATTTTTGGGAATATTAAATGATGAGCGAGGCCGCACATTATCAACAAGTGCTGCGCGCTGATAAAACATAGCTTCAAGAGTCATATCTAACGAGAAACCCGATCGCGTTATTTTAAATCCGTGTACTTGAACAAACATCATGGTATGTAAATGTGCCGGTGTCACCAACTTTTTCCATTTCTTCATTTGGATTTGTTTGTCTTTTATCTCACCCAGAGGAACGGAAATTTTGCTCGGCATTGAGTTGCTATTAAATATCCGGAACCCAAACACACCCGGCTGCTGTTTCCCATTAATACTCTTGGTAGCATTTAATAATTTATTGCGGAATGATTGCAAAGAAACAGGTACATTGTTTATAGCAAACTTCTCTAAGGCGGAACAGAAATGAGTATTTTGAGCTAATGACTTCAAATCGTTAGCAAAATGCTCGATAAATGCTTTCATAAGTTCATGACTCTCTATATTCCACCAGTAGTCCACTGTTGGTAATAACATTGCGACACGATGTTTGGGTTGTAAAGCTTTAATGTCGTGAATGACCGTGCGTTGGGTAAAATCTTCAGAATTAGTAATAAAAATACCGTAGGCATTCGTAACAAGAAAAAGGACCGGCGCACGCTTATATTGAAACTGACAGTAATTTAGCTTATTTGTTGGAGATTTTCGAAATTTGAATTTTTTTTTCGCATAAATTGGTAGCCGTTCTAACGGGATCCATGTGTAGGTTCGCGGTGCGATAGGAATCGAAGAACTTAACAATTTCACTATTGTTAAACATACCATCGGAAGGCGGACGCTGAGTGTATTGATTGTTAGACGTTTTGTTTGATTCATCCTCGGACGAAGAAGATGAATTATTTTCAACGACTGCAGGAATAACTGTTTTGGGTCGTTTTTGCGGAGGTGTATTAATTGTTTCATCAGTAGTCCTATTAACTCGCTGATTTTGACGTGCCATCTTGGTGGTACGACGTTTCTTATTCTCTTTCGTCCGTGGCGGATTCGGTGCGTCATCATTGCCATGTATAGATGATAACTCCATGGTACTCGCTCGAAATATGGACAAACTTGAAGCAAAAAATGCATATCATGTTAAATAGACGTCATTACTATTGTTGACATTTTGTAATGTAAAACCACATGCACCTACCTTGAATTAAGTAATGTAATGCGATTAAGACGTAGCCAGTCTGCGCTCTGTGATTGCGTCAGTCGTCGAAAGTTGAAACCTTGAAACGCTGCTCGCTGCACTGATAGAAAGATGCAACAAGGATGAAGGCTCTAGCGGTACTGCTTTCCCTTCTCGGTCACCGTCCCTCTGCCCGTCTTCTTCGCTTGACTGTTTTACGCTGTTTGTAAAACGCACGAGCAATGGTCGATGCGTACTGAAATACGATATGTATGGAATAAGCTCGATTGTCGTATGCTTGTAAAATATCCCATCTATGCGTGTACCTAGACTAGTAGTGGCAATCTTCTTGCTCGCCGAAGACAATGAATGTACGTTTTGCAAATATTGCAATAATATCGAGCATGACATATCAAAGTTGAAATCTCCACAAACTAATAAGGGACTGTTATATAATTGCTCCGAATAATTGATATGAAACATCATAGTATGACGACTGAATTTCATTAAAGCAGCATCCATCAAATTAATAAGTTGTTCACGCGTTACTCCTGGTTTTGCGTAAATCGTTATTAGATAAAAATGTCTACAACGTTCTGACGAATCTTTATATTCGAACCGAACACAGCAAGCGTCTCCATAGTTGGCATTCGTAATATTTATTTATTTATTTATTTCGCACTCAGCCAACAGCCGTTAGGCCAATTATAGGCGTCGCTGTGCAGTTATGAGGACTTCCAACCCCACTAACGATTGTCATGATGTTGTATGACCGCCGGGACCAACTTTTTTCCGTGATAGCCGTACCACGAGGCGCCGAGAAATGCAGCCGTGGAACTCCCATCCAAGTTCTGACCAGAGACAGCGTTGCTTAACTCTGCTGATCGAACGTGGACGCTTGTTCAAGCTACACCACTCGGGACCCAATGGCTATCTCTTCGCGTTTAGAAAAACTTGACGTCAACGACTCATAAATTGCCACACCGCCAGCTCGATTACGAGAACTGTTCTTTCTTGCTATACACTGGAAGCCGTCTATTGGTATTGGATCGTCGCCATCTCTCATCCATGTTTCTGATAAGGAAACTAATTTTGGTTGTTTCAAAACGGGATTAGAAGTGACATCATTCGCATGTGCTCCAATACTTTGAATATTCAAGTATGCAATTGTAGGCGCCCACGTAGATGTGATAAACGTTGCACACTCTCCAACTACAGTTGCAATCTTGCGTTTCCGTAACCGGCGAAATTCGGTACGTAATACTTCTCGATCTCCATAGTTTCGGCAATGATAAAACGTAAAATCCCCTTTTCGGTTTGTAAGAAATAAACCCTCCAGACTTTTCGCACGTGAGAGTGCAGCATACACTAATAATATGTCGTGCGATTTTGAGTATTCGTAGACAACTTTGTCGTACGTGCCGCCCTGCGATTTGTGTATACTCATTGCATGCGCCGGAACCAAAGGAAATTGTTTACGGCGGACTTTTATCATTTTCGAACCAACATCGACAATCCCTTCACGTTGCACAATGGGAGTCCAAGTTCTTTCTAAACCCAAAGCTTCTATATGATGCTGATATTTCATTCTCAAAACTGCCCCTGTTCCAGTATCAGCAAATTCTAACCATAAACGTTGAATGTCGCCATTATCAGCGTTTTCTACATACCGCAAATATCCAAAGGATTCATTTACAATTTTGTCAATTTTATCAATATTATGCGTCACTATATACGGAGTACCAATCTCAAGCAATAATTTCGTCGGCATATTGCCAGTTGACGTTACATCCAATTTTCGTATGTTGTCATGTGTGGACCGCAATTGTTGAGAATTCGCATATCCGCGGATTTCATCTCTAGCAGTAGCCACAAAGACATCCGGTTAGTTCAAAATGTCATAATTGTATTGGTCAACATCTACGTTTCGATGAAATAAATGAATCGCATCATCGATTTGCATATCCGCCAACTGTTCATTGGTGAAAAAACGTCTTTCTATGAGCGCTCGTTCGTCATCTCGCAATGTTTCTCCATTTCCAATTTTCGTCAATACATCCGAAAAGAATTTATCACTTTGCCTGACCACTTCTGTTAATGAATAATATTCCAATCCATGCCATAACATTCGATCCTGCAGCATGTTAGGTGGCCTAGTATAAACAGCACGCGCATTTACGGGAGGTAATTGTCTTAGATCACCACAGAAAATAACATGCAAGCCACCAAAAGTCGCTGTTGGATCTGGCCCCAACGACCGCAATCTATCGCCAACGTGATTGAGCATATTCGCACTCATCATACTCACTTCATCAATAAAAATTGTGCACACACCATCGAAATCACAACGCATTGTTTGCAAGACATCACATCCCAGCGGCATTCTTTTTTTGGTATTAATACTAATGTGAAATGCTGTGTGTACAGTGTTTCCATCGATATTCACAGCCGCTTTGCCTGTAGTAGCACAAGCGACGTATGCACACTTATCACTGTCTCTACGCAAAGTAAATCGATTAGCAGTCTCCATTAGCACTTTCAAAACATAACTTTTTCCTGATCCTGCTGGTCCAGTGAAGAACACTTGAAGGGGCCGATTCTGTTCATATAACAAACGATTTATAAATTCCAACACGAAAGTTTTTTGGCCGTCATTCAACGATCGAATGTGTGCACAGTAATCTGCATGAGTTATAACGTTTTCAACCCGACGCACAATAGTGTGTCGTCGAATGTAATCCAAATCGGTATCATTAGAACGTTGAATGGTATCAGTTCGTTGCAGATACGGTACTTCAACATTACGAAACACTGGACCGTGGGCTGGAGAGTCAATATTAGCATTAGTATCGTCTGCATCCATTACTTCGGCATCAATAACACGCATAACAGTTTCAATGGATAATCCACTTTCATATATTTTTCGCCGCGCAACCAAGGTATCTAGATTCTCATTGTAGATGTGAACATATGCATCACTATCCAATACATCAAGTTCTTCATTCCTAAATGGCCAAAACAAAGTAACTGTTTCCCGCATGTAATTCAGAGGATCTTGCGAGACGTTATACGTTTTCCACCGTAATACTTTCGGTTGCGATCGTTTGCGGAAACGTTTATGAGATAGTACTTGCACAAACGCTAAACCATTTTCATTATTGGTATTGCCATCGACGGTAGCCATGTCATCATCATTATATTCCTCCAATGCAGTGCCGTCATTATCGTTTTCTGTTTGAACACGAGACCCCGTACTTCCACGAACTACATCATAAAGAGCAACAAAATCAGCAAGGTTTATTTCATTCATTGCTGGTGGACGTTGTTCATATATCTGAATAATATTGGACTTCCAAACGTCTGTGGAAGCTGCGTCCAGTCTTTCAGAATCTACTTGTTATTTTGTTTTCTTTGCTAATAACCGTTCTGTGGGATGTTGTGTAGGTATAAACACAATCCTTCGAGATGTCTCCGATATGGGCAATCGCAAGAGAAACCAAGCTGCCTCTTGTGCACACATCTCTACGTTGTTGAGCGTACGTTTACCCAATTCCTTCATGCATTGCTCATAATCCATATCAGGATACTTATCACGCAATCGAATTAATTCTCGGTGTAAGGAACTGAATCCACGTTCACTCTTATTGACATACTCGGCCACGTAGGCAGCACAAGAATATTCATCCAATATGAACTGAATGTCCATGTTTGATTGCAGTACTGACGAAATGCATGGATTGAACGGACTTGTCCAAATATCATCGATGTCACGTTTCAAGAACACCATTGGACGTGAAATTCCGTGACGTAAAATATCTAAATATTCGTCGTAAGTTTCGATATAATTCAATTGCAGAAAACTATAAATATCCCGATATTCTTGAGTTTCCAAATTTGCATGCAAAATCCGAAATCGTTCCACCTTAGACTCGTCTCGGAGGTCCGCAGTCACAGGTAGCAAAATGCGGGTTTTATCCATCGGCCAAAAGGGAGCTCCGAATCTACATCGTTTTCCATTTTTTTTGTAACATGTATGCGTGTGATGATGATGCTGCAAAGGTCGACCACTATTCAAATGCGTTTGATCAACGCTACATAGTGAATCCAATAATTGTATTACTTCTGGCATGTCTTCTTTCTGCTCAAACCTCGTTTCGGAAACGCTGGGAGCATTTGCAAGCCACAATAACATATGACAATGTGGTGACCCTCGATGTTGAAATTCAATACGGCGAAAGTAATTCACGACGTAATATTTACCAAACGGACCAGAAGCTTTTTTCAACGAATTTATAATGCAAGCTACTAACTTATCGAAATACAAACAACAAATGACGGGATCACTGTTAACTAATTCCGCTTTCGCTGCCCCAGTCATACTGTCAAATACGGCATCGTCAACCATTTCCTCATCCAACAAATTTTGTTGAAATTTGTACACGTATAGCAGCAACGGATACCAGTGAATTTCCGATGCACTTAGTGTCATAAAAACAGTAGGTTTTTCCAACTGACGCATCATTGCAAACAAATCGCGTTTGCGTGAGTGCCAATATTGAACAGAATTGGGAATATGTTTCAAGAACGATTCATTTCTCTCCATCGTCTCCTTAATGAATTCACGATCTTCTAATTTAGAGCGCGTAATGCGAACATCATCATGGCAATGTGATCGAAACATAACATTGAAACTTTGAATGACATGTAACCGCAATATTTTAGCCGCCATGTATAATATATGATCTGATTTCACACCACGGCGATCACGCCTTCGAATTTCACTTGTAGCAACGGAATAAGGTGTTGCATGAACCTGGAACTGACGCAGCTGTCCGTAATAAATAGTGGGAAACGATCATTCCTCCGCATCCTCATCAAACGCCAACGCTAATGGGCGATTGAATTGACCAGGAGCCATGTTTAAAATGGCATCCTCTCCCCAAAACAAAGTTTGCTGCACAACTGTTGACATCTCCTCAGCACTTGTGTGTTCTTCGGTTTTGTAGGTTATGTTGATTATATTATTCCGAACATTGGAATCTACAAGTTGTTTGCTACGTCGACGGCGCTTCATATATCTAGCACTGTCCTCATCCTCTTCCGAAGATGAACGATTTTCAAAGAACGCATAATTGACAGAAATGTTATATTTGCGATACAGTGGTGTATCTAATAAGTATGTGAGCCAAATCTTAATATTGGTCTTTGACATACAATTGGCCAAATAGGAACTTTTATGCAGTAAATTCCGCTTCAACGATATGTTGAATACATAGTCATCCTCCAATTTCCGTGGTAAATGCGTGACCATAGTGTTCACATCCACGGGAACATTGATCACCTGACCCACCAAACGCTTCGACCCACTAAAATATCTAAGTTGTCGAATCTGCATAAATGGTAGACGCGGGGCAATTAATCGTTCCGAAACAGGACACAAATCTGGTAAATGGGAAGGGATTTCCGGGTAAACATACCCGTTGACAGTTGCCAACGTTGGCACCTTCTGCCTTCGTAACGTATTATAACATGTGTTGCACACTCGAAAATGATCCTTATCTACATTGTAGTTCAACGTTTTCAAAAAATCATACATTGGCGATTGCGGCACGACACTCGCTAACCGACTGGTCCACCATAGTCGATCACAAACACGACAATAGTCATCCAAAGTATCATTGAAGAAATGTTTCTGCATGTAGATTTGAAACTTATTTGTAGAATTCTGAACATAGTCTGAAATCGATCCCGAGTCTAGTGTAACGTTTAGGCTGTGATCCACTGTGCGTTGTTTCAACCGTTGTCGATATGCACGGGAGCGTTTCGCACTTGTTTGTGGACGCTTGTGTTGTGCATCCTCACCATTGAGTTCCCTTATGCGTTCTTTTACACGCTCACGGTATGCACGCGAACGCTCTGCAGATGTTTTTGGCCGCTTTGGAGGCACTGCTTCGTCATTCCTTTGTTGTTGCAAATTTTGTCGCTTATGTTGCCGACTCAACAGACTTTTCTCAGCACTCGTAAGTACATTGGATGGTCCAGCCACTGCATCATCATATACAGTTACAGAGATAACACTTTCCATAATGCCACATTCAGGAGGCTCTAAAAAGCAGAAAACAATACGATTTTTGATTTAAAAAATAAATTAACAAAAGAATTAGAGCAATAAATGAATTACAGTAGACGATCAAAATAGTGAACTAATAACAACCAGGGTAGTTCACTTTTTCGATTTGTTCACTAGTTAGGATAATTTAAAAAATGTACAAAAGAAGAATTTCTAGCCGAACGGTTTTAAAATTTTTTCAGTCAACCGTCGCTGGCTATAAACTGACATTCGTCTATTTCCTGATATTTTTGTTTAACTTTATTGCTTGTATATAGGAATGTTACTTTCGCGCTTTTTCGTAACGTTTTGCGTTTACCAGGTCTCGTAAATGTATTGTTAACAGCACCTAAAATCTCTTCTTTTCTTTTTTTAATTGCACAGATGGTTGGTTTAGTAACACAATATTTATTTGCTAATGAAGTTACACTAACAGCATTTTTTAAGTGTTCAAGAATTTCGACTTTATCTTTTAATAATAAAAACTTGCGTTTTACAGACAACGTTGCTAAGATATGTACTAACTGAATCTAATACACCGCTTCAATACTAAAGTAAAACAGAAGGACTGAACCAAGCGTGGTTGCAAAATTGTAACAGACATAAACACCTAAATTAACGTCCGGCATGTTTGGGTATTTAAAATATCAATTTCATAGTCTCACATCATCAGCAGAAAAGTTTTTCACTATTTAGAATTACAGGTATTCACTGTTTCGAATAGCCCTATATTCATAACACAAAAATTTTCGTGTTCACGCTAAACGCCGTCTGCAGTTGAAATTGTTTATCTTCTGATTACCGTCGCCGCGACCGCGACATGAAATTTGATACGAAAACAATATTTCGGAACAAAAACTATAATTTGAATTTAAGTTTGACACATGGCGTTTCATACTTGTGGTAAACGTCCATATTATGCTTGCTAATGCTAATGAACGGCAATTCTACTTCCAATATAATATTTTGTGCTTTGTGCTTACCAGCTGTTCGCTTACGTTGCCTATATAAGTGACTCACTCACTCAAGTTTGATACACAACTGCACTCTACATACGCGCTCTGCGTGATGCTTGAGCTTGACGATTTCGTGACGGAATTTTGTGACGGTCGAAACCTCGAATCAGCTCCCTATAAGTGTTTTCAACACTAAAAGTATTGTTAAGCACGTGACTGTCTTTCTTTGTTGGATAAACCCTGGATGTGCAAAATGGCGTCGACCGTTTGTTTCACACTGATACCTTTATAAGTGACGTTGTAAGTAACGTTGTAAATAACAAGGCTGTAGGTCTATTCCCACCGATTAAATGTAAGGCAGTCAATGGCATATGATTATTTAGATTGTCGAATTAGCTGATAGCAAAAGTTGTAGATAATTACATGCTTAACTATTTTTATTTAAACCTTCTTTTGTAAAATTAGTTGATTTTAAAAAAACATTCCAAGATGGGGTATGAACATAACAGTGTTTCGAAAATTTACAGAAGTTCAATCAAAAGGCAAGAGAAAATTTTTACAAATTTGCTTGCTAGCAGAATGTTTTTCTGACATATGTATAAAGATAAGACTATATAGCATACGGTATTTACGTGAATATTTCTAAAGGAGATGAGTACCATACAGAGACAATTCAATTTCAATAATTGAACCTTAAAAATAGTAATGGATGTGGAATAACCTTTCTACGACTTTTGTACCATATTAAAAACTGTTTTTCTTCTGCTAATAATGTGATATTATATCATGACCATTTTGTCTCATAGCGCTCTTAATGCAATTTCAGGTAAGTAATTCACACATCTACCAAATCCATGTAGTTTAATATTATACTCATAAAAAAGTTTTTTTATTATTTCGATATTTACAAGTTCTGAAAATGTAATACTGGCAAATCAATTCTACATTTGTAATTGACTTTTTGAAAATATTATCTTTCTATTATCCCCCGGTGATGGCCCAAATTTTTGTTAGTTGTGCAGTTGGTGGATTTTCGTCCTAAATGTTGCTGTTTTTGCAAATTAGGTCACTCTACGAGCCTGTGTGTTGAACGTGTTGCCTTATTACTCCGGAGATTGTTGGTCTCTGCCCTCTTAATTTGATAGCTAAGGTTGCTTTCGGTTTTCCAGCAAAATTTGACACTGGTGTCCCGGCGTTTTTAGAAATTGGCTCGCGGCCAGTGGTTTAAAGAGAAGAAGGGTTTTCTTTTCTAAGCCTTCGCCATTCTTTGATGAGATGCAAGTATTCTCCATTCTTTTGGACAACGAAGTGCAATTATCAGTCATGCTATCGCATTCGCTACACCCGTTTTTCAACTGCAGATATGAATTACAATCTTTGATTTAGCTTTTTGATTATTTTAAATCTGAAAGTACCTTGCATGTGACAGTTTTATTGCGCCTTTCCCTAAGTTTGATTTCTAATTAATTTTAGAAACGATGGATGTCGTTTAGAATTAGCCAGAATGCATATTACAGATACACGTCCACATTTGTAAAGTTTTAATCACCCCGGGTTCAAATTTTATATGATTTTCCTTCACTTGTGTAAACCATTGACACGTTTCAGCTAAGGTCAAAGTGAATCCATGTTCTCAATAAAGACATAATGTAAATATCAGCCACATAGTGATATATCTATCTGTATTTAATATAGTAGCGTTCTTTTTCGTTTAAAAAGTGATTGCGCTGATTATTACACACAACTGTCACATGACTGATATCAGCCAATGAAAACCATGCATTTTTTGAAAATCGACCAATCCCGAACTGATTAGCTGATAAGCGCCCGTGGGCTGCTTACCAAGAGACAAGCTCCCTAGGGATGATTATCGACCCCGTGGATGGTGTCATAATTAGAAATAGAATTGCAGGAAACAAGCAGTTTGAATTTTTTGGCATTATTAGATCAATTTCAAATCGTAATTTGTATACGGGTTTGGTGTAATAATCTTCAAAATATAAAGGCGGGCAGCACACTTACATATAATTTTGCCCGTGCCA
Source organism: Agriotes lineatus (assembly GCA_940337035.1). Taxonomy (NCBI): domain Eukaryota; kingdom Metazoa; phylum Arthropoda; class Insecta; order Coleoptera; family Elateridae; genus Agriotes; species Agriotes lineatus. The sequence continues at coordinate 32,209 of CALNHX010002688.1, forward strand.
AGAGTCATCGTGCTGGTTGCCCTTAGAAAACTGCCCTCGGGCAAGCCCTCGGGACAGTTTTCATTGCAACCAGCACTCGACCCTTGGCGTGTGCAAAATTATCGGTAAGTATGTCTCGCCCTTGTTATATTACTATTGATTATTACACACAACTGTCACATCACTGATATCAGCCAATGAAAACCATGCATTTTTTGAAAACCACCAATCCCGAACTGATTACCTGATAAGCGCCCGTGGGCTGCTTACCAAGCGATAAGCGCCCTAAGAATAGTTATCGATCCCGTGGATGGTGTCATAATTAGAAATGCAAGAAATAAGAAATTTGAGTTTTTTGGCATTCTTAGATTTATTTTAAATCATAATTCGTATACGAGTTAAATAAAAACTTTTAAAAACACTTTAATTTTACGACGGCAATGCTGCTCTTAGGAGCTCAAAGATACAGACAGACAATTTCTTATATCTAACGTGTACTCTAAGAAGCTGAAGATAAAATATCATGCACAAGCTTATATAGTTTTTTTTAATCTACTAAGATAAGCTTGTCTTCCAAGTATGCCTCGAGACCGGATGCAGGTGCATACAAGGTTACAAAGTTAGTACTTTAAACAATAGATGATTCATTCTTCAAGGTTGCAAGATAAGCATTTCCTGACAATAGCGGGATCTGTTCCATGCAATGTAACTCGTCCGCCGAAAAGAGAATTCAACGGGGAAAAAGTAAATTTGTCTTGTTGAATTTTACAAAGGTAAAAGGAAAATTAAACTTATGCATTTACGTACTCAAAATCTTGATTTAAAAATCTAATAAGTTTAACTTTTATTGTGTTTTTATTATAGTAGATATATAATATAAAAATTTGGTGTGATACACGCACACAACTTTCTTGAGTGTTAGTTCAGCAGACAAATTTTCTCTAAAATTTTAAGCTGAATTCAAATATGTAATAATATACCGGGTGTTCTATTTAAAATAGGAGTTAATAAAAAAATAGAAAAAAAAACAAAAGAAACCCATTTTAGAAGTATTCAACCCGTTTTTGAAAAATCGCAAAAAACTGGAAAATTACAAGAGTAAACACCTACTTCCGGTTATGCGATTTTCTTCAAAAGTTTGCTGTCGCATCTACATAGTACACAAAACTTATATATGAAGTTTCAACGTCATATATTTTTTCGTTTTTGAGATATTCGGTTCACAGACAGGCAGACAGACACAGACACACAGACAGACCAATGAAAAAAAAAATGTTTTTGGGGATCATGGGACTTTAAAACGTGAAGATCTGTTGAAAACTCAATTTCGAATTTTTGGGGTGAATCCAAAACTTCCTTTATTGTAAAATGAAGTAAAAATGATTATTATAAGAATAGTTATTGAACTTATCATAATTTACAGGTTTTAACAAATCTATAATATATTTATTAAGCTTAATTATGTCTTCAACTAATTTTTAAGTATCGACAGGAATCAAGTCAATTGTCAAAATGTTTCTATGATCTGATTCAAGAATTATTAATCAATATTTGAAATTTTTAAATTAACAATTTTGTTCGAAGTGCTTTTAGCAGTAAATAACGTATGTTCTTGATTTATTAAAACAACACAGTCCGAACTTAAATGCAAAAGGTTAGAACCAGAGATTGCTTTTCTAAAATTCTGTTTATTACATTTAACGTCCAATATTGCTACAGTGGGAAAAGATATCAGAGTAGAATGAGAGCACCTATCCCCTCCACTTTTTATTCGATTCGCGGATTCGCGGTTTAATTCGCGGATTTATTCGCGGATTTCGCGGTTTTAATTCGCGGATTTCGCGGTTTTAATTTCGCGGTTTGATCTAATTAATTTCGCGGTTTGATCTAATTAATTTTCACATGTGCTACTGATTAAATTACGCATTAGCTACCGATTAAATTACGCGGCGGACTTCTGGAATTACACGTCGGCCATCTTGTTTTCGCGCGAATATTTGAATTTTAAATTTTCAGATTTTTTTTCTAAGTTCAATTTTTTGAATTTAAATCTCCCGGGTGTCGGCCATCTTGGTTTTCTGGCGCGAATATTTGAATTTAAATTTTCAGATTTTTTCTAAGTTCAATTTTTTAAACTTCCCGGGGTGTCGGCCTTCTTGGATTTCTGCGCGCGCACTTCTCACGGCTGTCGTTTTTAATTTTCGCGGAAATAATTGAATTTCAAACTCATAGATCTATCTCGCTCTTCTGCCCTTGGTTGTCTCTCTCTCTCTCTCTCTTGCATTCACTCGCTGAAATATTTTAATTTAAAAAAGCTATTTGGGTCGGGCCCCAAGTGGGATTCGAACCCTAGTTTTCTGGCCAGCAGCCTTAGGACCCTACCGCTGAGCTATCGAGGCCTGTTGAATATAAAGGATTTGAACAAAACGTCATTTCACAGCTCTGCAGTCACACCGCTCAAATTTAAACAAACTATTTTTTCAGAAATTCAAATTATAAGCACGGGAATGTGTAGCCTGTGATGTTAACTAAAGTGTAGTAATTTTAAAAATCATCGATTTTTGTGTACGTGATTTGCGGTATATATAATTTTATGATTCATAAATTTGACCGTTGTAAAACGCCTGCCGCAACTTGCATGGAAAACGCAAGCAACAACATGCACCGACTCGAGAGTGGGGTGCCGCTGACGTATTGTTTTAGTACCTGTATAAAAGTGGCTGCGGACTCTATAGCGCATCGAATTGCTTCACTCCTAGTCGTCGTGTCAACACCACCAGTTTTACCTGAGATGGATCCTCGAAGTGTTAATAAGTGCCAAGAAAAACCAGGCCCCTACACCAGGAGACCGGCCGCAGAAAAAACAAGTAAGAAAACGCATCTTTTAAATAAAAAACAACACGGTGCACCGTCACAACCACCAGCAATGGACGTGGAGGCCAAGGTGTATTCACCACGTATAGATGCCACCGAGGAGGACCTGCGGGTGTTCATTGAGGAGACGATGCCTGCCTATGACGTAGCACCGATCGTGACGCCGGAGATCCGCCAAACCCGACCGGAAAAGAAACGGCTATTATGCGACCTCACTGTGCCTTTAAACAATAGCGCCAGCAAGGTTGTTCATTTGGGTCTGGATCCTTATAAACAATTTTCGCCTGTTGCAAGAATTCTGAAGACCGACATTGGAGCTGGTGTTTCCTTCACAGCCGAGACGTTCATGGCTTTTGTGGAGGCGCTACCGAACATGTTTGTGATGGCCAAGCAGGGGACTTTCAGATGTGAATTAACTGAGCACACAGTGGAGTACGTGAACAATGATACCTGTAGGATTATTACAAAGGACCCCGAGAACAAGTTTACCCTTTACGTAACGTATGAAACACTATCAAATTTATTGCGGATGTACAACTTGATGGTTGTGAAAATAAATGACTTGAAACGCGTAAAGTGCAATTTCCAAAATTTTGGTGAAGTGATCGTTGACAAAGTAATACATGCAGAAAATTTGTGTCTTGATGATTCAATCATTTTTAATACTCTACGCTGGACTTTCGCTAACGATATTTTATTGTGGGAACTTGTGTTCAAATTTAAAATGTATGTTATTATAGAACTGCAGAAGTTGATTGATGCAGATGAGCGCATGAAACCGTACATGTCCTAGTTTATATGAAATATTGTATGAAAATGTAAATAAAAATGTTTTAAACTGTATTTCTTTTTAATTATGCGGCGCGTGTTAGTTTATACATGCGGTAGGTTGGCCGAGTGGTTAAGGCGTCAGACTTAAGATCTGATCTCGAAAGAGGTCGTGGGTTCGATTCCCGCACTTACCATGTTTTTAATGTATTTATTATAAGCGTGTTGATTTTTTAGGTTAGTTTATTCACGACGGCCCTACTGTAATAATCGCTCACTGCATAAAAATGGAGCATCAGTTTTCTCATCCTTTTTCGGCTATTGTGGCAGGCCCCTCAGGATCGGGCAAATCGTTGTTTGTAATAAATTTCTTGAAAAATATGAAAAAACTCTGCAGTGTAAATTTCGCTAAAGTTATTTGGTGTTATGGCGAGTGGCAAAAATTGTACGAAGATTTAAAATCTTTAGTCGAATTTCAACAAGGTCTGCCAGACATGACATCTTTTGAGGGGTCAGAACCAAAACCTTTAATAATCGACGATTTAATGAGGGAGACAAATAGCTCAGTCGTAGACATATTCACAAAGGGGAGCCATCACCACAATATCAGTGTTTTTTTATTATGCAAAACATTTTTCACCAAGGAAAAGAACAGCGGGATATTTCCCTAAATGCTCATTACATTATTCTTTTCAAAAATCCGCGGGATAGAGCTCAAATAAAGCACTTAACCAGACAGATATGCCCAGAAAATCCGCGATTCCTTCAAGAAGCATACGAGGACGCCACAGCTAGGCCACACGGGTATTTGTTATTCGACTTAAAGCAAAGTACAGCTGACATAGCGAGGTATAGAACATCGATTTTTCGTCAAGATGGGGCGTGCTATATTTATATTCCGAAAAAGGGGTATAAAAGCTCGTACACTAACCAATTTACTCTCATTCATTAGTGATGTCTCCATCAGTAATTAGAAATTCGGAGTTGTTGCGTGCTCTACATAAACTCGGACCAAAGGAGCGAACCGTGTTATTAAAAGCCGTAGGAGATAAACAAATTCATTGTATCTGCGAGTGCGTGCATAATACCTTAAAAGGAAAAATACCTTTATCGCCTAATCAAAAATCAACGATCTCGAAGCATAAAGCTGTTCTTAGGAGTTTAGTCAAGCCTGGAGAGTCTATAAAAAAGAAGCGCCAAATACTAATACAGAAGGGTGGCGCTTTCCTACCACTGATATTAGCTCCATTAATTACTGGAGTATTGAGCTCTATTTTCAAGTAAAAAAAAAATGGAGAATGTCCGAAAAATGATGATTGTACCGCCTGAATTCATGCATCGCTTTAAGGATACAGAGAAATCAGAGCAAAATCTATTATCCCAGCTTGATGACGAAATGCAAAAGGTTTTATCGTCTAAATTAACCGATCACGATAAATGGGTTCAGTACAATCAGGTTTTACAAAGGTACCTTCATTTTGCGGATCAAACGAGGCAATCAATCAAGATACCTATAGAATCGAACAACAGTGGTATTTCAGATGCATATATTTTATCGACGCTCCCTAATACTTTTAAGAAAAACAGTGAAGCCTTTTTACGACTTCTAAGAATGTCAGATGAAGTGGAGTGGGACGGCAAGGGAACAGTCAGCATAAAAGGTGAAATTTTACCGTCCTCCAACATTATTGATTTAGTGCATGACGTTCTAAGACCTAAGAAAACTACAAATCCGCCAGGTCGACACAAGTTCATAGATTACATTAAAGAGAACAATGTACCTCAAGTGCTGATGGGAGATCCTAAACGTCAAAATGTGTCAGACGTGAGTAAAACAAATATGGAGAGTGACGTCGATCCTAAATTAACGTTAATAGCGACTGCAACAGCGTCCAAGCAAGAGGGTTCAACGCGAAAAACACCGAAAACAACGCAAAGATCGATATCGAAAATAAAGGGTATTTCTGCCTGGGAGCGTCTTAAACTTTAACGTAGCAGAATGAATTTGGACGCCATCTATTATGACGCTGCTCACCCTTCAGGCTTCGCAGGCGCAAACTCATTAATTTGTTCCGTGAAAAATAGTCACCCCAGTGGTGAAGTAAAGGATTGGCTAAAGAAACAGGACGCCTATACTATTCACAAAACTGCAAGAAAAAAATTCCCTAGAAACAAGTACATTGTTAGCAACATTCTCGAATTATGGCAGGCTGATATCTGCGACATGCGTAGTTTAGCGCCCCACAACGACGGATATAATTTTATTCTAACCGTAATTGATGTGTTTAGTAAAATGGCATGGGCGAGACCCCTGAAATCTAAAACGGCTACTTCAGTAATAAACGCATTTCGTGAAATATTTGCTGAAGTGGGTAACACGCCTATAAATTTACAAACCGATAAAGGCAAAGAATTTATTGCTAGAGCCGTACAGAATTTTTTCAGACAACACGATATCACGTTTTATGTGACGCAAAACCCCGATGTTAAAGCATCAGTCATTGAGCGTTTCAATAGAACATTAAAAACCAGAATGTGGCGCTATTTCACATACTCTAATTCATACAAATACATAGACGTATTACAAAATTTACTGACTTCGTATAACAGCCGCTATCATTCAAGTATCAAGATGGCACCCTCTACTGTAAATGATGGCAATATACTGGAAGTGTGGAACAATCTGTACCGAAATGGGTTGGGCGTCTCCAGGAGGCCCAAATATAAAGTGAACCAACATGTAAGAATTAGTAGAACGAAGGACGCATTCGAGAAAGGATATGAAACTAATTGGAGCGGCGAAGTGTTTATAACCACCTGTGTACGAAATAGCTGATTTAAGCGACGATACGATAGAGTGCGTCTTTTATGAAGAGGAATTACAGCCAGTGACTTTGGATGATAACGTCTTGTTTAAAGTCGAACAAGTGTTAAAAGAAAGAGGACACGGTCAGCGCAAAGAGTACTTTGTAAAGTGGCGAAATTATAACGACAAGTTCAACTCCTGGATTCCTGCAGCTAATCTTCAGCAACTATGAATACAGATGAAGAATTTTATCTAACATTACTTAGCAATAGTTCTATGGGCTATTTTCCAAATAACACCACAGCACAATTCATAACGCAGCTCCCTAAACGAATAAGGTTACCGGGGCAATGGGTTACAGGTATTGCTGAAGTGCAATATCCATGCTCCTTTTTGGCCGTGACAGATACAGAAAATCTAGTCTATTATCGCACAGAAATACCTAAAGTGCAAGGCGGAGAAGAAACGTATACTGAGTTGAAAAAAGTATTGCAAAACGCTAATTCATATTTTAAAAGTGATAGAGAGCAAATTTACTATGGTAGCGATGGATGGCACGTAATCTGTATTCAACCCGGCAATTATGAAAACATTGAACATATTACAGCCGAAATTAACAATTACAGGTTATTAGAAAAGTTGCTGAATTTTCAATATAATAGAGTAACAAAACGCGTGTCTCTTGAAATTAAAACGTCGTCATTGAAAATGCTAGGATTTTCACAACGTCTGGCCTTACAACTTGGTTATAAACCTGATATCAATATAGCTGAAGCACCTGTACCAAGCCACCCCGCAAATATCTGGGTTGGTTTACCATCACAAATGTTTATTTACTGCAATATTGTGGAACCACAGCTTGTAGGAGATGTCTTGGCTCCGCTTCTTCGTATTGTTAACGTGACCTCTGATAATTATAATTACGGTTGCCACAAAGACGCCATATTTTCACCGACTCATTATATAAATGTCATGAAGAGGGAATTTGAGAATATCGAGATAAATATAAGGACCGAACCGGCGGGTGTGATGCCATTCGAGTTTGGAACGTTGAGTTTAAAACTACACTTTAAGAGGATACAGTAGCTGCTATGGATTGTCCTTATCAACAATACTACACCAATCAGGCAGGTCAGGGCGTTGGAGCTATCTACAGAGGTGCAGCCTACCAGAGAGGTCATGGCATCGGAAGCTTTCTTGGAGGAATATTTCGTAGTATCCTGCCTCTTTTTAAAACCGGTGCTAAAGTTGTCGGAAAGGAAGCTTTAAGGACAGGCGCTAACATTTTAGGAGATGTTAGTGAAAATCGACCACTAAAAGAAGCGTTTTATAACCGTGTACAGGAGGCTGGAAAGAATCTCAAACGTAAAGCCGACAGAAAAATACATACTCTAATGGAAGGATCGGGGTATAAAAGGCAACGCACTCTGAATTACAATCAGTCTACAAGAAAAAACGCTAAGCAGAAGCTGGTCAAACCCGCATACGCCGATATCTTTACCAGCAAGTAGTTTTGACAATGGCGTTTTTGCATGCGCAGTCTTGTGAGGGTGTTAAATCCGAGCTAGATTTGTTCGCTTTGCCCGCAACTCAAACCAGTATCGAAAATGGACAATGGATTTTTTACAAACCGCTTTCCTCGCTTAATGACGATGCACCGATTGAATTTATTGTGCCTGGAAACGGTAACGATTATATCGATTTAAGTCAGACCATGTTATACATTACTGCTAAAATTGTTAAACAAGATGATGCATCATTAACTGACAAAGATGATGTAGGCCCTGTTAATAATTGGATGCACTCTATGTTTAATCAAGTTGAGGTGTATTTGAATCAGAAGCTTGTGAGCCCCCCAAACAATACATACGCATACCGCTCATACATTGAAACTCTGCTGAATTACGGCAATGGTGCTAAATCAACCCATTTAACATGCACACTATGGTACAACGACACAGCCAATAAAATGGATGACATCACTACGCATAATGATGGATTTGTAAAGCGGAAATTTTTTACTGCTGCAAGCAAGTCGAAATGATGGGACATATGTGCATTCCGATTTATTCAATCAAGAAAAATTTCTTATAAATGGAGTTGAAATGAAAGTCAAATTTATCAGTTCCCGAGATCCTTTCAATTTAATGGCAGCCGAAGGATCTACATTCAAAGTGAAAATTAGTGATGCCAGCTTAGTAGTGAGAAAAATGAAAATAAACCCGTCTATTTTGTTGGCTCACACCAAAGCTTTGGCGACTGCGCCTGCTAAATACCCCATTACAAGATCCGATGTTAAAGTGTTAACTATTCCGGCTGGTGTGCAAAGAAAATCTTTAGACAATATTTTTCTGGGGCAATTACCAAAACGATGCATTGTAGGTTTTGTATCGAATATAGCATTTAACGGCCATTATGCAGCAAACCTTTTCAATTTTAATAACTACAAAATCAATTATTTCTCCCTATACATCGACGGTCAACAAATTCCTTCAAAACCTCTACAGCCTGATTTCTCTAAGAATGGCATGTACGTTCAAGCATATCACACACTATTTTCCGGTAGCGGTATACACTTCCTCAATGAAGGCAACGCTATAAAACGTGAAGATTACCCTCATGGCTACTGTCTATTTGCTTTTGATTTAACCTCCGATCTGGCTGCAAATGCAACAACACACTGGAACCTTCTTAAAAATGGCGCTCTACGTTTAGAGGCGGGTTGTCAAGATTTGTTAGAAGAAACTATTAATTGTCTAGTTTATGCAGAGTTAGATAACGTCGTAGAAATTGACAAACACAGAAATGTGGTGGTGGATTTTAGTAGTTAAAAACCAACAACAGTTTTTTAAAATTTAGTCATGCTCAAACATTTCGTCAGTATGGACAGTGTCTTCGTAGATCTGCAAGGGTTCCGTGGTGATAAGAAACAGTTTATTCCGAAAGAAGTGGCTGTTATTTCAGCAGATGGCAACCAGTTAGCAATTTTCGTTTTAAAACCCCCTGAAAAATATGACACTCTGCCCTATTTCGTTAAAAAAGGCATTAACTATCTGGAGCATAGATACAACGGTCTAGCATGGGATTCTGGTTCTATACATTTTGATGAATTTGAAACAGAGCTAACAAGACTTCATAAAAAATTTGAAAAAGTGTACGTTAAAGGTCAAGAAAAGAAGGAGGTTCTAATTTTTGTGAATAAAATCGTCGTAAATCTGGAGGATCTCGAGTGCCCATCTTTAAAAGTTTTGCGAAAAAGTACTGCTGCCGTATGTTGCCTCAATCACCACATCCGTTCGCCTGTGTGTGCATTGGAAAACATACTAATTTTATCAGATTGGTGGCGCAATGAATACACTAGAACTTCAGAAAATATTGCAAACAATCCCGAGTCTGTTGAATGTGAAACTCTGTTTTTGCTTCTGATCAACTCCCTACAAGAATTGCAAGACCTGTGGCAATCATCGTCAACACAGATCCAGCAAACCGACCTGGGAAACATTGGAATGCTGTGTATATAGACCAATATGGACATGGGGAGTACTTTGATTCATACGGCAGGCCCCCAAACGGTTATCATTTAAAATTTTAACAACAAAATTCAATCAGTTGGTCTCATAATCCAAAAATATTGCAAGATTTTAGCTCTAACGTTTGCGGCATATACTGTTTAATGTATTTATATTTTAAAATGAACGATGTACCTATGCTAACTTTTGTAAATCTGTTAACTGATAATTTAGTTTCTAATGACATATGTAAAAGCACTATATATCCAATACTTCACCTTAATAAACTTGTTTAATGTTATTTAGAAATAAAAACACAAATAGCTTGTAATTAAACATATTTTTATTACACACAAAATATTTTATAAATGTATTTACAATATTCGGTTGTTTTATTTCACAAAAATTAACAGCCTCTTAAACCTAACATGCAAAATAAAACTAGCATGCAGTTATAGTTACGCATTGATTGTGGTGTAAAGTTGTACATACATACACATCTCATGTTACAGTAAAATAAATACCTAATATTTAATAATAATAATAATAATAATATATTTATTCCTCAACCACAAATAAAACATATATAATACAATATTTATAAAACACAAAATAAACTGACTGACTGAAGAAATCACAAGGCGCCAATTCAAATTAGTGGTTTCCCACCCTTGCTCTTCCAGTGGCGCCTTGAATAATGTAAATAAATACCGTGGACACATTGCCTACAACTAATGGATTAAATACAACAACAAAAAATTACATATAGATATATAGATAAGTGATGTCGTTACACGTTTACTAATAGTTCCAAATTGCTTCTTAACAACAATAATCAATGCTATTAGCTGTCATGACGTATAGCTTATTTGTATTGTATATAGATGGCTATACATAATAATAATGGTGAGGCACTAACACCCCATGAAGGAGCTTGGCCTGCAAGGCGGAAGGTTAGAGCTTCCGTATCCTCGCTCTCACACCCGGCTGTCGCGTGTCAAATTCATGACACGTGGTGATGTGGTGAGCACCACGCACTAGACAGCCGCATTATTACCCCTTGTTATTTCGAACGCAGGTTCCCAATTATTTAAAGCGACTGGGTAGGCCGCCCGCCAGGCATCGATCTGGGATTTTGAACTCCAGACTTCCGCGCCGCAGTCCGATGCTCTAACCATCTGAGCCACGCTGGGTTATATCAATCAAAAAATATATTTTTTTTCTTGGCCTGAGCCCTATTTAGGTGACCGAGCTCCACCTAGAACCTCTTAGCGCTTGCGCTAGAAGCCGTGCGAAGACTATGCATCTTAGGCTAGTTCCTTCCGTAGGGATTTATTAAGCGTTACTCTTATGTGTAGGAACATATATGATAGAGTCCCATTTATGGAGTCTTTTTTGAGTAAGTAGCTCAATCTGTGGCAATCAATACCCATCTAGGATCCTACAGAAACATTATGTTTTAATTTAGGTTATACGGTTGGGTAGAATTAGGTGTAGATAGTTTAGTTAAGGGTAAGGTGGTAATGGGTTTCACCTTTTGGAGTTCTTGACTGGGGTGTTTTCTTTTGCTTGGGTAGTTGGTTGTGTAAGCAGGGTGGCCACTTTGGGAATTTACCTCGTCTTTTAAGGCGGTGGTTCTTCATATCCCCCCCCCCTGTCAGTATCTCCAGGATACTCTTTGAAAGTGAGACCGTGAACTCGGCTTGTAAATAGGTCTCGTTTTGGGAATGTCTGTTGTACACTAGGTTATTGTGAAGTCACGATGGGGACACTTGGGGGTGGGTGTTTCGGACTTGGTTGATGTTTGGGTGCTGGGGAGAGCGGCTGTGGAGTCGTGGATGTGGGTGAGGGAGTTACATTGGGCTAGTCACCTAGCGCGCAAGACTGGTCTGGTGCCCGACGTCTATTTTGCATATTTAACCATTGCAAGTCTCTTAGTTTATATGATATTCGTTCGTATTTTCTAATGCCAAAGATTAAACGTAAACAGGAATTTTGAATTCTCTGTATTTTACGAGAAGAATCCTGAGTTATAGAAGCGCCATAGATCTCGCTACCGTAAGAAAAATTGGATAAAACAAGTGAATTACAAAGTAGCGACTTGGTTTCAATTGACAAAGCGTGTCTATGGGGATAAATTAACTTCAGTGCCTGAATACTTTTTCTAATACAATTGGTAATATGCTTTTCATACCGAAATGTATTATCTATGATGAGACCAAGATCTTTAGCTTCGCTTTTAATAGGAATGGGAAGATCATCAATCGCTACTCGCATCCTATCAGTCAGGTCAGCTACAGCATCCTTATTCCCAAACAATACAACCACTGACTTTTGGGGATTAATAACCAGAGAGTGCTGCCGCGACACCTTACTGATAGCATTGAGGTCAAAGTTGATATCACGTACAGCCTCTCTATATTTATCTGGGAAGAAAGAGTGCAACAACTGAGAGTCATCGGCAAACATTTTCAACTTACAAGTTTCAACACATTGGTAGAAAGTTGATGTGTAAATAATAATTAGTAAAGGGCCCAAAATAGAACCTTGAGGGACTCCTTTGACAACTGGTAAATAATTAGATGGAAACATTGATATTTTTACACACTGCATACGATTTGTCAAATAACTTTCAAACAAGGCAATTGCAGATTCAGACAAACCAATGTAATTCAGTATAGCTAGCAGAATGTTGTGATTAATTGTATCGAAAGCCTTACTATAGTCAAGTAGCGTAAGCGCAGATACTTTATTCGAATCAGTAGCGGTTAGTATTTCATCTATGACATATAGTAAGGCTGTCGAACAACTTCTGTTAGGTAAGAAGCCAGACTGAATGTCAGGTATTATCTTATTTTCATATAAATATTTCCTCAGTTGCAAATTCATCACCTTTTCAAGGACTTTAGACAAAACAGGTAAGATACTAATTGGTCTTAAGTCCTTATAACCCTCAGGATTTGATTTTTTTGTTAATGCTTTACTTTCGTAACAAATATAATTAGCAAGATAGAAATACACTTTAATTATTCACATTTTTTAACCAGTTTACGAACTAAACAATTTAGCGAAAGGTGTTAAAAATGCTTGACGCATCACAGAAAAAGTTATAAAATAATAAAGATGATTGACGCATCACAGAAAAAGTAAGAAAATAAAAAGAATAAACAAGACTATATAGACTTTAGTTTGATTTAAAGCCATAAGGTAGGGTATCAAAACTATCTTCAACACGCCGACGTTTAGTATACTGAACCCTATAAATTTTCTTTTCGGGGTTGGATATAACTTGATACATCCCTGTACGGGCAATTTTCCGGTCGGTCTCTACATACGTCGCATCGGCATTGTCAAGAACCATACTCTTAAGGGTATAAAAATTAATTTTTTCTGCATTTTTATAATTTAAAGTTATACCTTTTACTTTACATACAAATTCGTAATCGTTTTTATTGGTTGAGAAAACCTTAAATGCATAGTTTTTAGGCCCCCCGCTAACAAATTCCGTAATAAAGCTACCTTGATCATATTCCATCATCTCGTCCGTCATATCCCCAAAAAATCACCCACAGGAGGTACCCATTCACCAGGCTTTTGAGTCAGCAATATGGAATCGGTATCAAAATACAAAACGCGCTCCCCTAATTGTTCCAAATATTTATAGAATTCTAGTCTTGCATTGGCCGTAGTGTATGCAGCCAATACAACATTGACCGTTTTGAGCGATACTATTCCCGCCTCAGGTCTATCCCAGATTACAACTATTACCTCCTCATCGACTATCATAATTGAATGAACCTGTATTGAAGGATCAGTCATCATTTTAAAAAAGTCATAAGAATCTGAAAGAATACTTGTCTGCATCAAATTCTCCCTTTGCCCAAATTTGCAGCAGAATGCATATAAATTTAATTTCGAACTGTAACGCATGCCAGGATTTAAACAAATTTTATCCTTTTCTAAGGTTACGCCTTCTCTTTCTAAATATTCCGCTAAATATTGGTCCTTAGAAATTTCGCTGTTACACCAAGCAGGCCACCCACTACATTCCTGTTTCGATTTTAAAAAATTATCGACATATCCTGAAAATAGACCCCCTGTTTTAGTGGCCCTGTTATATTGCACAATATCGTACGCCCATATTTCATGAAACTCGAGCACACGGTATCCCAGTTCAACAGCTTTTTTTAATTCATCAGACACATATGTACCGGTAAAACTTGCGCGACTCTTCTGCATGGATGCAGTCACCAGGGAAGCTGGTTTCGGCACATAACTTGCATAACACAAACATTAATTTGCCATGCATTCGGAGGGGTAAAACTGGATGATAAAGATTTTGAGGCGGCAATACAGTGCATTTAATTAAACCTTCGATTGAATGGAAAGGAAGTTGCCTACACTCCGCATCACCAACGTATACTTTAGGATGGCCTGCAGGGTACTTGCCATATTTATTAACGAAAGGATAAAGACTACAAACATCGAAATATTTTATCTGTTCGTCTTCCTGGCATTTATAATGCAATTTTACAGCATTAGTACGCCCACAAAAAACTATCTCGCGGATTTAACGGGGTATTTCTAATAATGTCGTGATTGTTTACAAATTAGCTGCATTATGATTATATTTCAAAAATAAATTAAATTCACATTCCCACATTTCTACAAGCGTATATCCAGCCCTTCTAACCCTCGAAGCAGATGCTTCTGTTGCCTCGCGACGAACAAACATTGTATCATTTTTACGTTTGCTAAATCGACGGTTTCGTCAGGGTAACATTGCTCACAACCGTGGAAATAGCAACCGTAAAAATTATAAACAGTGTTCGTTTCTGCACAAAAACCATCTACCAAAAGTCATTCAGGCAATCGAACTTCTCGATTATTACTGGCATGTTGAATGACGATACCTTGCTCGTGTTCGACCCACAAAAGCCATTTAATTGCAATCGTCGATTGCCTGTCACCTAATCTGTACCCACTCGGTGGAATAATTGCTATGGTGTTTCTTTCAAAAAATTTCGTCTGTAAACTAAACTGCAACAGCCAGCTATCGCGTTACACTCTCTAAAAGGATCTACTCCATTTTCTTTTTATAACGAGCCCAAAACTGTATACAAGCCTTGCGCAATATATCGACATCTTGAATACAGTATTTGACTATTGCTTCTTGCATGTGAAATACTGCGTTCTGAGCGATTTCCGAATTATACCACGCAAGGAATGTTGTTCGATCCATAGGGGACATTTCATCAGCCATATAGTAATGTGTTGGGGGCATTACTCCAATATAATTTTGATTCTCTAACTTGTTAAATAAATGGGGGAAGTATCCTTTTGTAGCCTCAAAATTAAATGTTTTGGGCAGCTTAGCTAATGCTACAGGCAAAAAACTGAAATAGTCTATAAATTTAACATTGGGACAGGTGATACACATTAATTTTGTGCCGGTTGCAATAATTTTCGGGGCCCACTTTTTCTGATGCTTGACAATATGCTGCATAATAAAAGAACCATCATACCCCTTCATATTATGCGCCAGTGCAAAAACGTTAGCGATATCTGATAATTTAGAAATATAGTCTAGCAAACTTTGTACAGGGTTATTTTTAAACACATGTTGACGAGGACCGCAAATGTTACAAGTCTGCTCGATATCGCCAAGATTAATACAAGAATTGCAAACATTTTGTGCTACGCATAAATTTGGTTCCTGCACAAAAACATTATGTACACCTTCCAAAGCTGTCTCTTGTCTTGCCTCAAAATCATAAAAAACGAAAATAAACTTTTTAGACAATTTAGGGATCTTTTTCTTTGCCATATAGCATAAATGTCGGGTTGGCATGTCTTTCGCGCAGGTATGACAATATTTCACGCCGCACGTATGACTTTTCTTGCTATTTTGCCAGTATGTCATGAGGCATACTCTACATCTTTTTAAAATGTTGCACAATAATTTTCTATGCTCGTCAAAACATTCTTGACCACGAAAATCCCTAAGGCAAATATTACAAGCGATTGGGTCAAAAACAGGTTACAGGGCGGTTTTGAATGACAACACGGGCAAATATAAGGGCAATTTTTATGGCACTGTTTACTATTGGTGCGGGTTAAACAAAATTCGCAAAAATTACTGGTTGAAAAAGCTGAAGTTAAACTGGTTATTACATTGCAATGTTGATCCTCCAATAACAAATTTAATATTTTTCTAGTGGATTCCCTAGGTCCCTCGTAATATTTACTGGCGCCAATACGCGAATTATAAACAACAATGGTGTAATCAACTAAATACAACTGGAATTGCTCCAAGTGCTCGCGTGTTGCTCCATTGCTAATGTCAACATCGGCATTGGCACAAAGCTCATAACATTTCTGCGTTAGCATTGGATAACCTGCTTTGTAGTGATACAGATCTGGATCATTATCTGTCCAAGCTTTCGCCAGAATAAGCGCTCGGGCAAGACAGTAATTGTCATTATTTACAACAGTTAATATGCCCTGTTTCCTTGAGAAAATTCCTCAAAACTAACGCCAGTCATTCTGATACGACCATACCCAACAGGCAAAGTGATTCGGTTTACATGCAAGGTCATTTTATCTTGAGCAAAAAACTTGGCGTTGGCTTGAAGAATTTTCTCCAAGGTTGACATTACAACACCGGCGTTGAGCTGGTCAACACGGCGGAAAGAAACGCCTATCGGCTTGTCGGCAAAATTGTCATTTCTTAAAACTAAACCTATCTTATCAGATGCCGCTGCTCCCCTGGTGATATGCGTGATGATCTCATCGAATGCATTCTGCAAATAAGGGTTTCAATAAGTTAAAACGTCTAACTCATCATATTTCAAAGTATTAACTGAGTATATAACGTTGCAAATGTTTGAAATAATTAAACTATCAATTTCAAATTTGAAAACAGAGCTGAAACTACAGCCATGAATTTAGAACATGTGACTAAAAAATAAACTATAAATCCATTTAAAATTAATAAATAACTTGCAGCGTAAATTTAGAGTGCTTGTTTTGAATATATAATATTTTATAGTTAAACTTCTTTATCAACTTGCGGCCTTCGCCCATCAACGTAATGTACTGAAACCCCTTCACCGACGAGGGTTTTGCAAGAACCAACATGTTTGTCGAGGTCGACGGCCTGGGTTATTCATTTGCTGTAAATTAAAAAAGAAATATGTTACTAACACTTCCCCGTAAAATTACTTGTGTGGGTTCAATATGGGCTTTATTTTAGTTTGCATGAATTAAAATTTTCTAATGGCCGATTTAAATATAAAAAATGACTGGTGTACTTACATTTGTCGACGACTTGACCTGCAACGATTGAGGCGTATCATCTTCCAAACCACGTTTAGCAGCAGCTGCCGTAGACGTCGATGGTCCATCCTGCAAATTGTAATTTATATTAGCGTTTTTAAGTAACGGCCCTATGTGCTGCTTTAAAACGACTAACGACAAATGAGTTTTAAACTAATAGGTTTTCAGAATTGTTGCTACAAAAGGTAGGAAACTATCGCACATTTAAAAATAGCTCGGCAAAACTTACATGTGCTAACATATCGCCAATTGCAGAAGTCCTTGGGGTAGGTCGTTGCTGCCCAGCATGGACGGTCTCCAACATGGCGGACGAAGTCGATGGCCATGTGTTATTCATCTGCTGTAAATTAAAAAAGAAATATGTTACAAAAATTTTCCGTAAAATTACTTGTATGGTTCAATATGGGTTTTATTTTAGTTTGCATAAATCAGAATTTTCTAATGGCTGATTTAAATATAAAAATGACAGGTGTACTTACATTTGTCGACGACTTGACCTGCAATGCTTGAGGTGTATCGTCTTCCAAACCACGTTTAGCAGCAGCTGCCGTAGACGTCGATGGTCCATCCTGCAAATTGTAATTTATATTAGCGTTTTTAAGTAACGGCCCTATGTGCTGCTTTAAAACGACTAACGTCAAATGAGTTTTAAACTAATAGGTTTTCAGAATTGTTGTTACAAAAGGTAGGAAACTATCGCACATTTTAATAAATTTCTAAAAATAGGAAATATATTTTTTACTTAACGTTAGGAATGCAAACGACTGCCTTGCACGAATTTCTCCGACGGTTTGGCATAATTCGAAATAAGTAGGCCAATACGCCGGTTCCAACACTACGCTAGTTTATGTTGAATGATTTTAAAAGCTAGTAAAACAAATTCCTCATTTGTATATAGCCCATTCTTGAAATAATCAAGAATTTGGTAGGCAGATAACTCGGAGGTGTTCATAGTTGCAGTTGAAAAAGCAAAGCACAAAACAATCACTATATCCACTGCAAACGAAATGAGACTGTTGCAATAGAGGGCAACTGCTTTATACAAACACGAAGATATCACGAAATCGTACGAGCAATTATGAGCTCTGTGACGCGCATAAAGGTAGTCGAGAATGACTTAAATAGAAAGTCTACCCTCGGGCGATAACGTCTTTTGTATTCATGTCTGGCAATGCTGGTTCTGGCGTTTTCAACGAACAAAGCAATGCTAACCACAGTAACAGGTCTCAACCTGCTTTAAACTGCATACCTCTTTATACAACCGAAAATTCGTCATGTTTTGGCATTTCAAATATGAAAATGGATAATAACCGCTAAACTCAAATTTGTAACCCGTATATTTTACGATAGAATTTGCCTCTTTTCCGCATAGCTTTAAAATTTTCGCCTGTCTTATAAATAATTTAATAAATACTAAAACGATTAATTTACCTGTTAGGCCATTTGAGGATGACAAAATAGAAAGTTCGCATCGGGGCTATAATGTCTTTTGTAATTACACATAGAACCGTAAAATTAACCATATTCTAGCATTTCAAATATGAAAAGACCTATCGTAAAATCAGTTTTTTAAAATTACTACACTTTAGTTAACATCACAGGCTACACATTCCCGTGCTTATAATTTGAATTTCTGAAAAAATAGTTTGTTTAAATTCGAGCGGTGTGACTGCAGAGCTGTGAAATGACGTTTTGTTCAAATCCTTTATATTTAACAGGCCTCGATAGCTCAGCGGTAGGGTCCTAAGGCTGCTGGCCAGAAAACTAGGGTTCGAATCCCACTTGGGGCCCGACGCAAATAGCTTTTTTAAATATAAATAGTCCTTCTGTAAATGCAAGAGAGAGAGAGAGAGACAACCAAGGGTAGAAGAGCGAGATAGATCTATCAGTTTGAAATTCAAATATTTCCGCGAAAATTAAAAACGACAGCCGTGAGAAGTGCGCGCGCAGAAATCCAAGAAGGCCGACACCCCGGGAAGTTTAAAAAATTGAACTTAGAAAAAATCTGAAAATTTAAATTCAAATATTCGCGCCAGAAAACCAAGATGGCCGACACCCGGGAGATTTAAATTCAAAAAATTGAACTTAGAAAAAAAATCTGAAAATTTAAAATTCAAATATTCGCGCGAAAACGAGATGGCCGACGTGTAATTCCAGAAGTCCGCCGCGTAATTTAATCGGTAGCTAATGCGTAATTTAATCAGTAGCACATGTGAAAATTAATTAGATCAAACCGCGAAATTAATTAGATCAAACCGCGAAATTAAAACCGCGAAATCCGCGAATAAATCCGCGAATTAAACCGCGAATCCGCGAATCAATTAAAAGGAGGGGGGGATAAGTAGCCTTATTCTACTTATCAGCCATGTTGCAGAATTTATTTGCGATATTTTGATTTCTGTTACACTGAACAAATATGGAGTACCTGTTTTATTATTATTAAATAAAAGTAGTTGCGTTTCGCACAATTTATCGTTGAGAATATCAAAATAACTATTTTGGTTACAAAACTAGGTGTCTAGAGTAAAAAGTTTGCAATGACTTATTCGACAGGAATACAATTTTTAACATTAAATAATAAAGTATTATAAGTAGGAATGATCATACGGAATTCGTAGTTTTTAATAAAAATTGGAAATGATATTAATCGTATCATTTGGTAATTGTTGGTTTTAGAAGTAAGGGGCATTTCAGAGAAAAATGTAATTCTATTTTTAATCTGGTAAACTTTTGTGATAATAATGGATTCATATAAATGTAAATCCTGCGGCTCTGCCGGATAAGGGATAGTTAGGGATTTTTCTGAAATACTATTGCTTTTGCGCATAAGTTAACCCATTTTCTAATTCCAAACAGTTGTTAATAAGTAGTTGTAAAGATTGAACTGCTTCCATTAAAATCAGTTTTAAAGAGTATGTGGCAAGATTTTTACCTAATTCCTCATTTAGCAAAATTATTTTATTTATATTTTTGTCTAATAATACTTGACTTTTTGCTGTATCGTTTATTACCGATATTGTGTCGGTTTGTTCTAATAGAATATCATTATGAACTTTGTTACTTTCTTGTAATTCGGTAATCATTGATTCGTATCTAACCCCATCGTTGGCGTCGAGGTTGCCAGTTAAAAATCTGAAAGCAGATTCTAATCCGTCAAAAAGTCCTTTTTTATTAATTTTATGTTTAATATCGGGAAATAATTGATTCAGAAGTTTATCAGCTTTTTCTATGTATTGTTTTAGTATTATTAGTAAATTATTATGATTGATAACAATATCGTCAATTTTCGTAAATTTTGTACATTCAATGACATAACCTTTATTTTCAAGTAACTGTATAATTTTTATTAAATTATTTCCAAGTGCGTCATAGTTAATAAGTATAAGGGTATAATCTATATTTCTAATATGCGTCCATTGGCTTTGTTTATGAACTACATTGCCTAAATTTAAGGGATATAGTTCTGAATTATATCGTAAACTATTTACAGTAAAGACGCCATGTATAACAGGTGATTGAATAATCAGCATACAGGCGATCAGGGTAGTAAGCGTGAAAAAGGAATTATTGCCTTTTAGTTAGCGTGTTTTATATTTTATGTTTTTTTACAGTATTGCTAAAATTCATAGGTTCTGGAGTATTTGTTGGTTTATAATTTGGCTTAGGTGCAAATGCATTAAAGCTCAAATTCCGGGTTAATCTAGAATTATTGGGGTTTTATCCTAAATTTTTCAAGTTATAACGCATTCCAGAGGGGTTTTGACTGTTTGATTTCATCCGACTTTTAAAATAGTTAGGATTTTAATTAAAATTACTTTGAGGATTTTCATTAAAAATACTTGTGGAAAATTATTTCGATTTTGCGTATCAAGATTACAATTAAATTTGTTACGTGGGCTTGATTGCTGAATATTGGAAGTTAAATTTGATTTATTTAATTTTAGACTTCGTTTTTCAGTATCGAATATCTAGTTCTTCTATTACAATGCTTAATGCTTGTTCTAATGAATTTGGATATCCGCTTCTTACAAAGCTTCCTAAATCTTCGTTTAGTCCACTCGTAAAGGTTTTTAATGCTAAATCTTTGTTAGCTTTAATTTGTGATCTATAATAACTTGTGGTTCTTTACTTAATGAAACTTTAGAATTGTAAATTGATAAATGCGTTCTGATTCTATTGTAAAATTCTTTTGGGTTGTCTCGCTTTAGTTTTAATTTCGTCAAGTTGATTAAAAGATTTAATTGTGATCTTTGGTCATAAAAATTTTCTATTAGTACGGTTTTTAAATCGGTCCATTTATCAAATTGGTAACCTACTATTATTGCCAAAGCTTGGCCTTTTAATTTATTCGTTTGAATTTGCTGTACAAAAGTTATTTGCAATAATATCTGCGGATCTAATGAATTCTGATAAAGTGGCTTGATTTTCATCGTACGTGGGAATTTCATTTAATAAAGCTACGCTAAAATGTGGGGGAACCATGATGTACCATGATCAACCAACTTTTTCGTTTCACTTGATTTTATTTTTTATTTATCTTAGTAAACAATTTATTGACTAGAGGGTTTTTCTAATATAAATATTTAAAACTATGTTAGTATATTTAAAATTTGATATTAATTAACTTCGTTGTTTAGGCGAACGCCTTAATAATTATTACTTTACTTTACTTCTCTTTACTTGCTTGAATCATAAAAATTGATTTTCAATTTGAAAATTATATTGCGTTACTTTGTTGCCTTTAAAATTATTAGTGCATTCTTTTGATGCATGAAAATTGATTCTACTTGACTTTCCTTTGCTCTACTTTGCTTTACTTCAAACAGAAGTATAAAAATTGATTTTCAATTTAAAATATAACTGCATTACTTCGATGCGTTACAAATTATTACTTGCTTACTTTGAAGCATAAATTAATTGACTTGAATTTTAAAAATATGCACTTACATTGTGCGTTAAATTGACGAACGACCTGCGAACTGGTAGGTTATGTTGTCTTCAAAATGGATTGTGTTGATCCTGGACTCGTGTTGCGGTCCTGTTGTCCTCAATTGGACGTGGTGATCCCAATGATCAAGTGGTCCCAATGACCAAGTGCTTCCAATAACCAAGGTTTGCAGTTGGAATCTACGGGGCGGCTTTCCGTACGGGCGATGTTTGTCCCTGAAGGAGTCCAGAAGATCCAGGATGGTAGGTGCGATGAAGGATTGAAATCCAAAGGTGCGAAATTGGTTTTTAAATTTTGGAAAACCTTTTAAACCCTTTTGTTCATCTTACCGACTGCGCCAGTTATATAAAAGGACCGTAGAAACGACTTTTTTAAAAACACTTTTATTTTACAACGGCAATGCTGCTCGTTGAAGCTCAAAGATACAGACAGACAATTTCTTACATTAACGTGTACTCTAAGAAGCTGAAGATAAAATATCATGCACAAGCTTATATAGTTTTTTCTAAGCTACTAAGATAGGCTTGTCTTCCAAGTATGCCTCCAGACCGGATGCAGGTGCATACAAGGTTACAAAGTTAGTATTTTAAACAATAGATGATTCATTCTTCAAGGTTGCAAGATAAGCATTTCTAGACAATAGTGGGATCTGTTTCATACAATGTAACTTACGGGTTGTGTGTAATAATGTTTATCTTTATATATGTTACGGTTAGTGTTTACTTGGTTAGTTTATAGGCTACCTGGATAGTATACAAACTATTCAAATGTCTGGCTATTTTGATGGAAAATAATATTTCTACTAAAATAGCTATGAATATTGGCTGGTTTGTATACTATGCAGCTAGTTTACAAACTATACAAGATTTATCGGCAAAGTACAAACCACAAGAAAAGTACACAAATTAACCGTTGGTTTTGGCTAGTTTACAAACTATCCACAGTATATGGATAAAGTGTGAACTTAATATTAGTAGTAATACATAATAACCAACTCGTTGGTTAGTATGTAAACTATCCAATTCCATTTGGCTAATTTATTAGAAAAGTGAGGTTATGTTTATGGCAAGTGCTGTGTTTTGTTATTGTTTACTGTCATGTCTTGTGAAATTTGTTTAAGGATAGGTATCTGGTTGTTAAAAAAGAATCAACAGCAACAATTTGAAAACCTGCTTTTGGAAGTTTACTAGCAAAAGTCGCAGAATTCAAAATAAGTGAATGACACTATACTAAACTTTTGCAACGTATAAAGAGAATCCGCGAAAGTGGACCCAACACTAGTAACAAGAATGATTATTATGTGGTAAATACTTATGATTTACAGAGTATCGATTCATCTTATGTAATCTTACATAAAAGATCTGGAAAGATTATTTTACGTTTGAGTGAATGTTATGATGCCATTAAAGCTGGCCACCAGGAAACTCGGCATGGAGGTCGTCAAGCAACAACAAAATTATTAAATGAAAATTATTACAACTTAACACAGGAACTGGTGAAATTATTCATTGAAACTTGTGAAAACTGTCAGCTCAAACGGAACAAAACTAAAAAAGGTATTGTTGTTGAACCAATTGTTTCAAATCATTTTAACTCGCGGTGCCAAATTGATCTCATCGACTAAACAAACTAGACCGGATTGCACAAATAAAAAGTCTTGCTTCTGGATATACGCGTAAAAGCAAGTCCCACAACAGTGCAACTTGCTCCAATAAATCATAATTTTCTTTGTTTTGTGGTTTCAATGTTTTGAGGTTTGTTATTAATATTTTGTCACACAAAGAGTGCCTGTATGTCACTTGTTTTTTTACTTATTTTTAAGTAGTTATAGCAATGTTATGTTGTACCTATGAATAAACTTTATTTTTGACCAAGAAATATTTTGCTATCCTAAACTAAATTAACCAAATGGAATAGGTTAGTTTACATACTAACCAACGAGTTGGTTATTATGTATTACTACGAATATTAAGTTCACACTTTATCCAAATACTGTGGATAGTTTGTAAACTAGCCAAATTCACCGGTTAATTAGTATACTTTTCTTGTGGTTTGTACTTTGCCGATAAATCTTGTATAGTTTGTAAACTACCTGGATAGTATGCAAACCAGCCAATATTCATAGCTATTTTAGTAGAAATATGATTTTCCATCAAAACAGCCAGACATTTGGATAATTTGTATACTATCCAGCTAGCCTATAAATTAGCCAAGTAAACACCATAACCGTAACATATATATAAAGCAAAGTCCTGACTCACTCACTCACTCACTGCCTCATCAAAGCCCAGCCCTTTATGATGTATACGGGGAATAAGGAAGGATATTTAGAAATTCAATCCCTAAAGGGGTAAAATGGGGGTTCCAATTTTGTATGGAGAAATAATATTGAATAGACATTTCGACTTGAAACTTCGTAGGAGTACTCCTAAAAACTAATAAGCAAACACGTATTTCGTGATTTTCCAAAAATCAACGCTTTAGAATAATAGGTGAAATGGGGTAAATAACCCTTAAAATCGATATGGGTGTCGTTATTAGGGTGTTTTGGGACGTTGATTGCGAAACTGGCATTTATTTTTAAGTCGAAGACGGTTTTCTGCGCGAGCGAAGCCGCAGGCAAAAGCTAGTCTTCAAAATATAAAGGCCGGCAACACACTTACATATAGTTTTGACCGTGCCAAGAGTTATCGTGCTGGTTGCCCTTAGAAAACTGCACTCGGGTAAGCTCTCGGGACAGTTTTCATTGCAACCAGCACTCGACCCTTTGCGTGTGCCAAATTATCGGTAAGTATGTCTCTCCCTTGTTATATTACTATTAATAATTAATAGCATTTAATAGGGATCAGAACGAAAAAAAAACTCTCACTCTGTGTAAATTTAAAAGGTTGCTCTTAGGGAAGATATACCGCTCTACTGTAATTAATTTGTAACTAAGCATATACTTTTTATTTGAATAAATTTGTATTAACTCTAATGACTCAATTGCTCTAACTTTCATTTAGCAAGGTTTTAGTCTTAGTAAGTCGCATATCATGATATATAATTTTGTTTACATGGTAAGTTGGTAGCTTAAACGCAGTACCGTATCTAAAAGCCACATGTATTACACAAAAATATAGTGGAGAAGCATGAGATTACGAAGCAGTCAAAGTGTCTACAATTCTACCAACCTTGCTTTATGGGATCGAAATTTTGGTGAAAGAAAAGAAGATAAAGGGCCGAAATAAGGTAACTTAGCAAGACTAGAGGAAAGCAAGTCTCCGTCATAGAGAAAGAGGAAAAATCAGGTGCAAATCATGACCCAGGACCAAGCTAATTACCCGTCAATTTTTGTAGCATACAATAAAAATGCAGTCGACTAACTCACAATCACTTTCGTCCCAAACCACAAAGGGAAGTTATGGCTTAAGACAGCGATAGACTGAACGTGAACGTTAGTGTGCAAATCATGAATGCACCTTAAGGCAAATGGTGAAAATGCATTTTTCGGCAAGTACGTGTTGGTCAAACACGGGCTAACTCAATCTCTCCCTTTTCTGTAGTTGGTACAAAGAATTTTAAATTAATTTTAAATTATCGTGACTACATGAGCATATACGAGGGCCGACTATTTCATTGAAGACGGCCGGTATTCTTACATAATCTTAAATCAAACGAAATGATAAAGGGCACCAATGAGTTCTTAATACAACAAATATGTCCACGATAGTGACGAAAACTCATAAACTAATCAATACCTGTACAATCTGAAACAAACACTTAATGGCAAAGCAATAAAGTGTTTGCAGTAACTAACACATTAACTTTATGGTAAAGTATGTATAAAAACTGGTAGTTTATTACCAAACACTTTCAACTTACCAATTGTAAATACTAATAGAATAATGTGCACCCGGTATAAAAATATTAACTCTATATTGATTCTATTGTAAACTAAAGGCCTCCGAAACGGAGTCTGGAAAAATCTCTCTGGAGAATCTGTCAGGAAAATCTGTCGGGGAAATCTCTGTCTAAATGAGCTCTGCAACCGCTTTCATACGGCTTTGGATGTTCATAGGTGGGGGAGAAACGGCGCGCGGTTCGCCTTTGTGTGTCTTCTGTTATCTTCGGGTGCGGCCTGTGCCCGCGCTGTCTTAACTTCTGGGACATTGACACGCCGTGATTTATGATAACGCTGAGGTCGGAGACGTATAAATTTGAATACATTATTTAATATTTGTTTAACCAAATTCGTACGGAAGCTAGCGTTGCATATGGTTCTCTCTTCGGAGGAAACGGGAGCTCGGTGGGCATCTTCTTCAAAGAGGTTTGATAAACAATACAGGGATTACCTAGAGATCTAGTGGTTAATCGGACGGGACACAGAAAACATTTATACTAGGAAACATTAGGGTACTAGAACTTTAGCAGGCGTTTCTTCGGAAACTATATACAGAATGAGTAAAAATTTTACTCTAAACTCTGGCCTAGCCGAATACAGAGGTTGCGGTTTTAGCTTATATTTAGTCAGGTTATTTCGGCGGAAAAAAATACATATGTGATACACATGCACTCTACAGGACAAGGCGGTGTCGCGGTTTCGACCTGCAGGTCCTTCAGGATATCCTTCACTTTCCTCAGCATACATTCAGCGAATATTTGAACAAGGGAAAGCATTCCGGTTTTAGGGAAATTCACTTTCAAAACAACTTTTCAACTGGGGGGGGATTACATAATCCTCGGAAACCGGCGTACAATCTCCAGGAATCAGGTGCACAGGGTTCAAGATTCTCTCCTCCAAGCTTCAATAAATCTACAACCTCCAGCTATTATCCCGGTTTACGGTAGCAAAGGAGTACGCTTCAGAAGGGTAAACTTTCGTATTATCAATCACACTTGCATGTATCAATTTTCACGGGGTGCATTCTATTTCACAAAAATTTGCACTCTATGGAGTGAACGCGCGCTTCTTATAGGCACTGGGGCGAAATGCTACGTTCTAACACCATTCACTGAGTGCACACACACTTATGTTGCAGGCGGTTGCAAAACTGCGGTCTCGGTTTGCAATTCGGCCAACGTTCGAACTTGTATTCAAGTGTTCAAACATTCAACATTTAAATATTCAAAACTACTGAGCTGATACAATCGCGGTTTCGATCTGCAACCATGCTCACATTCTATGGAGCGCTTTCTACCCTACGCTCTCCGAAACTTTCGCCAAGGTCCCGGTTTCGACCTTCCTTCATTCCGGGATTCTCTCAGCGAGCGAAAAAATCTAGGTTGCAGGATAGCCTACTCTCGGACAGTCTCACACAATTCATTTACTGGAGAAATTGTAGAAGCTGCGGGTACCAGCATACAATTATTGAAAAACGGTGCACAGGATCTCTGGGGAGCATACTAAACTACGCTCTCCGGAACTTTCGCATACAATTTCGGGCAAACGGTGAACAGTATTCTGACACGAAAAACACATTCTCTCCTTCAAGCTTTGACTAATCATCTACTATCTCCTGCCAACAGCCGGGTTCACGGTGACAAAGGAGCACGCTTCAAAAGGGAATATCAGGGGTAACATTCTGCATTCATACACACTTACATGTATCAATTTACAGGCGCACCAGGTGCTTACACGGGTACCTGCGGAATTTCTACGGACTGGACATCGGGATTATCTCGGACGGACTGCGGACTTCGGCCATCTTCTGGAAATCTCCTTGGCCTTCTTCGCTAGGGTACCTCGGGGTCGCAAAGCCTGTACCAGCACCACGCTGCTTCCGGAGGGTTGCAGAAGGACTTTCTGGACTAGACAGGATCTAGACAGGATTATATCTGGAGAGGACATGAGCTGGACGGGTATCTCGGAATTCTAGACCTGGAACATCTCGGTTTCTGGGCTCTGGTAGATTTGCCTGGACGGCTAGGCTGTAACAGGTTTTGTGCATTATTTAAATTACAACAAAATTTACTGGTTTGTTATTTTTCAGGGTTTTCCAGGTCTGCTTTGGGCGCCAATCTAGTGAACGGGGTCACAGGCAGATGTTTGCCAATCTATGTACTGCAATGATAAAAACGTGGTCTATTATTATTATTACTGACCAAATAAGTAATTTTCAAATAACTAGGGTCACTACACAATATTTGGTTTCCTTTAATTTGAATTTTGGCCTTCAATTAATAATTCATTCATCTGCTAAGAAAATTAATAAGCTAGCTCTGAAAATTGAACATGAAACTCAAATCCCGGGTTGGGATCCTAGATTTGTTAAAATATTTGAATGTAAAACGGTACGCGACTGCTCTGATTCGTTTTCACATCACTCTTGTTTCATATCCTGTCATTTTATCTTCTGCAATTTCCACCAAAGCTGCTTCCTTTTTCTCAATTCTCACATCTTGCTGTAGCATGTAGTAATTTCTTTGTTTGCCTGATTTATGCATTCTGCACAGTCCATCTATGATCTTTTATTCTTACCTCTTATTTTAAAATGCTCATAAAATTGCCCACATGTCAATTACTTTAATTTCTACGCTTCTTTTATACTGAACATATTTCGAACCCTTCTGTGCCAGTTTTATTCAACTTATGAAAATTGAGTTTCTTTCTTTGCCTATGTGTTCTAATAATCTCAATGCTACTGGCCCTTTTTGTCAATGTAATTACGGGCTGACGATTTATGTGAAATTTTACAGTTGTGTGAATTATCCCAACTCTGTGCTTTTGTGATTTATAATTTGTTTCCACTGCAACTAGAGTTGAGTGGAGGGCTAAATACCATCTCAGTACATATATCTGAGCTCAAGTCCCTGCTCGGATACGGCCAATGTAACACTGGCCCCTTCTTATAAGGGTGTTAAAATTACTGCGAGCGGGTAGCTATCAGCCGGAGATAAGGTTCACTTAGATATATGATAGATTAACACACAAAACACCATAGAAATACATTTAAACAATTTATTCTGTTTTAACTACAGTTATATTTAGTAATTAGTGGAAATTTGTGAATTTAAATTGTATATTACAGTAAAACAGATTATTTGCCATAAACCGGCGTTTCGTTTCCCTGGAGAAACTGTAACCGGTGATACACAGGCGGATAAAGGGTGTTTTTCGCCTAGCAGGAAATCTTCGGGGTCGGTCAGGTGCTTCCTCGCGAGTCTATGGGAGCTCACGCTGCGCCGGCGTCTTGGAAGTTCGTGCTTTCAATTTTGCTTCCTTACTATTTTGACGTCTGTAAACACGTGAAGAAATTAGGTTAATTACTGTATTTCTTACCCTAATTGGACTGCTAAGATTTTCACCGGGAGGCCTCAACGGCCGCTGAACCGGGAGTGCGTCTCTTTAGCGCGATCGTCGCTGCAGGATAACCTCACTGGCCCTGGAAGTTTTCGTGCCTTCAAGATGTTATTTCCCCATGGACATGCCAAGTACGTAACTAACTGTAATCTGAACAATTAGTAGTAGTTTGCTTGCTTACACGAATTTGCAAATCGAATTCCGGCTATTTTAGTTAGGCATTGAAATTAAAATAAACTGTTTTGAGTTGAAACTCGAAAGTTTATGGCAGTTATCTGCGAGACAAGGAATTAATCTCGCGGCTGCTTACAACGGGTTTGAGTTAATGGGACTGTTAAGCCTAATTAATGTCGGGATTATTTACAATAACAGTTTAGGTTTGTGATGTGGGTCTCGGCGAAGGAGGCCTCCACGTCTAACAAACTGCAGGTTTATTTACAGAGACAGTTTTAAGTTTGTGATGTGGGTCTCTGTGAAGGAGTCCTCTACGTCTAACAAACTGCAGGTTTATTTACAGGAACGTTTCAAGCTTGTGATGTGGGTCTCGGTGAAGGAGGCGTCCACGTCTAACAAACTGCAGGTTTAGTCTTCTAGCGAATATCGGGAGGGAATCAGGAATTCGAGGTAGAAGAATAAGTGAGAATTCGTCTGGGCCGGACGGGAAGCAGCACGGGGGATCGGGAACTGGGAATGGAGTCTGGAAAAATCTCTCTGGAGAATCTGTCAAGAAAATATGTCGGGGGAATCTGTGTCCAAATGAGCTCTGCAACCGCTTTTATACGGCTTTGGATGTTCATAGGTGGGGGAGGAACGGCGCGCGGTTCGCCTTTGTGTGTCTTCCGTTATATTCTGGTGCGGTCTGGGCCCGCGCTGGCTTATCTTCTGGGACATTGACACGCCGTGATTTATGATAACGCTGAGGTCGGCAACGTATAAATTTGAATATATTATTTAATATTTGTTTAACCAAATTCGTACGGAAGCTAGCGTTACAAGGCCTCGGCTCAAATACGCTCAGGGAGATTGGCGTTGTTTAATAAGGTACTCCACAGGGCAAGCGTGTCGAGGTATATATAGGGTAGTACCAGATAAATGGGCGGCACAAGATACAACTCAGGAAACCCACGTTCAACCGGACCTTGAGGGTCAAACGGGGAGAAGAATACTCAAATAACTATTTCTGGAAGCCACAGCGCAGCGACAGACACAACAACCTACCTGCAATGATCATCCGCCACGTCCGGGCCTCACCTTATATTGGTCGTAACACAGTGACTCAGTCACCCTGTAAACAAACATGCACAAGGCACAAGGGAAAAATTATAAGCCGATAGAGTTAATACATCTATTGGGCCACTCCACGTGACCAAACAAACACCTTACAGTAGTACCGATGTTTTCGGCAATTATGACAATTTGTAATAACGGCTTATGGGGTACGCCCAGCTGGAAAGCGCTTTACCCAAAAATGGCGGCGCATAGCTGAGCCGAACAACAAATCCAGATCGGTTCTAGTTAAACGTCGGCTTAGACCTCAACAAGCGTGACGCTCAAGCATGAAATCTGTATTTGAGTTCGAGTCACCAGATCGCACTGACTTGCAGCAAAACAATTTAGAACAGCAATTGCGACATTTGTACCAGAGGGTACTATGCGTTAATTAAGCGTCAAGCGCGAATGTAAAAAAGGCGTTGCAGCACTGAATGTTAGAAAACAAACATTAAATTTGTACTAGACTGTACTCTGAACTAACTTTGCGTCAAGCACAGACTTAAAAGGTTAATTTACAAATCAAGCCTGCCTTGCAGCACTGAGTGTTAGAACACAAACATTAAATTTGTACTAGAGTGTACTCTGAACTAATTATACGTCACGGGCAGACTTAAAAGGTTAATTTAGATGAACATGCGGGCGAAATAGTTTATTGCACAGATTTACCTTTTTAGTTAGCTCGTCCTGCAGCTGGCGATGACATTCAACCCAGTGTCGGTATGTCGCTTCGCCCCTGATGTGTGTGGCAGAGACAGCGCAACCGTTGGATGGGTCACTCAGGAAAAGAATCCCGTCTCACAGACGACGGCGAAAATGAACTTCAACAGCCTACATACGAACTGACGCCCACAACGATTTGCAAATGGACTTTGCCATATCACAACACGAGCGCTCACCAACGTAGCCGAGCATCGTCTGCCTCGCAACTCTGCCTAGAAAAAAATAACGCTCGTGGCCCCAGCTGTCGCCTCGCGAAATCTGCTCCGGCCAATCACAGCGCAAGGCGCTTCAGAGTCGCTGAACGCGTGATCGCTCGCCAGTGAAGCAAGCAGAAGCTTCACTTCTTGCACTCACGGGCTCAATTTTAAACAACTTGAAAATCAACGCTCTTATCGCTGATGGGGCACGCAGCTGCATGAAACAACGATGTAAAGGTTGTAAAGATTTCGAATTATTATGCTTGATGCAGTACTATGCGATGAACTATGACTAAAATGGACTCGAAATACAAGCGAACTCGCCAATTATGTATCAAAACTGTTTTAAAGATTTATGTAGTTAATTAAATTACTGAGAAATATAAAATAGCTTGACAAGCTTATTTTCGCATCTAGATAGTACTCAAAACTTATATATGAAGTTTCAACGTCATACCTCTTTTCGTTTTGATATACTTTGTTCACACACCAACAGACACACAGACTGACAGACAGACCAATGGCCAAAAACATGTTTTTTTGGTTCAGGAAACTCAAAACGAAGATCTGTTGAAAACTTAATTTCGAATTTTTGGGGTGTATCCAATACTTCTTTTGTTCCAGTATTTTTAATAAGCGTGTAACTGTTATGGAATGTTCCTTTGTATATACTGAAAAGAAAACCCGAAGTCTAGCAAGCCTGCGGTGGTGGTTTTCGCCCCCTTGTGTCCTTGAAGGAGGGAAAAGATAATAAGAAAAGGTATAATAACAAGTCTGGCGCTTTGCTATGTTAAAGGTAAACATATCTTATGTACGAGGGGAGTTCACTCCAAAACCGGAATTTCCTCTGCGAAAGTAAAAATTGATTGGATAGTGTAATTTTTTATTACATGCAATACTGAATGTACTTTAGTCTAAACAAATAATCAAGTACGCTTGTTGTTATAGTAGCCGTTCATTTGTTATTAAATATGGCAGATAACACTGTCAGTTGTACTTTAAAGCAGCGCATTATTATTCAGTTTCTTGTCAATGAAGGCGTTAAACCTTCTGAAATTTTAGGCAGACTTAGTGCACAATTTGGTGAAAGTACACTAAAGAAGTCGCAAGTGTTTGAGTGGGCTGCTCGGTTCAAAAATGGCCGCGAAAGTGTAAGTTATGATCCAGGAAGAGGAGATCCAATGCAACAAAAGTCGTTTCTGCCGTTATTCAACGTGTTGATGATTTGATTAAGCAGAATCGGCGAATTACTGTTTCGGAAATATTGAACAGGACTAATTTAAGTACTGGATCAGTAGAAAAAATCATCCATAAACACCTCAACTTTGAAAAAGTGTTAGCTCGATGGGTGCCACATCAACTTTCTGAGGATCAGAAACTGACCCGCTTCCACATTTCGTCTCAGCTACTTAACCGCTTCTACGAGGAAGGACAGGCATTTTTGGAACGTATTGTTACATGTGATGAAACGTGGGTTCATTATCATACACCTGAGTCCAAGAGGCAAAGCATGCAAAGGAAACATTCGGATTCGCCTCCACCGAAAAAATTCAAATTGGTGCCGTCCGTTGGCAAGATGATGGCGTCCGTATTTTGGGACTGCAAAGGTGTTATTTATGTCGATTTTCTACAACCAGGTCAGACAATAAACAGTGAATATTACTGTAGTATCCTTGACAAAGTTCGTCAAGCAATTCGAAAAAAAAAACGAAGAGGATTGTTATCAAAATGAGTAATCCTTCAACAGAGGTCTTCTGCCTTCAGGTCCTGGGAAACCTTGCACTCCCAAATTAGGCTTGGAAAATGGTACCTCGTTAAATCGAATCAAACACTAAATGTTGATTGTTTTTATTATATAAAATCCATTCTTAATGTATTATTTGTGATATTATTTGTAAGTGCATATTTAGTTAATAGGTCGTTGTCACACGTCACATTACGATGCATTTTTAAAGCTTGTATGAGCTAATTTTGACACCAGCTAACTAAACAAGTACGAGATTACAAGACATGCAAACACTGAACTCTGGTTTGACGAACACAGGTCAGCGCACGCTGTTAAAAATTATTTTTAATTTTTAAATAAAATTTTAAATCTGCTCAATTATTGAACATATTGCCAATCTTCAGAGACAGTACAATTGAAAAACCCTCTATTATAAAAACCTACACTACTTCAACTATTTTTAATGCCTTAAGAGGATATTCTTCCACTTCCTGCTGACATTGTTTTGGGTGGATGTTTTCTACGGTGAAGTTTTTTCCTGATGCAATAGATGACTCCTATGATTATGTCTGCTTCCACTACGATTATTGTTATCCCAGTGGAGAAGTACAAGTGGTGCTGGATGGTGTTCCATGCAAATTCATTCGAATGTTCCTGGATGTCCAACTGAGAAGCCTGTAGATCCTCGGAGTGGTCTGATTATTTCAATACTGGATTTTCTGCACTATCTGCAAAATAGGTGTGGGTTACTGTGTCGTTGATTTTGATGTTGATTGGTTTGGAATATCCTGCTAAAATTTTAATTTCCTGTTTCGCCTCGGACCCCAACTATCAGTGGAAATGTCTAAGTTCTTGATAGCTTCTAGACATTTTTGGTGGAATTATGCAGTTCCTTCAACTCTTGGAATAATTATTTAAAAAGGACTGGCAAATCGAAGATTGTGTCTAGTTGTTTTGTTAAGATGAGGCGTTTTTTTGGTACTTTCGTTGCAACACAACCCAAGCGGTGTTGTTGAACTGGTATATGCGGTTTCTCCAACGTTTTCATATATTTTTATTTTATGCTCAATCGATTTTGGTTGCAGTGCAGATTAGATCTATTCCAAGGTATGTAAGACGTGAAGTGTCCCATTATGGTACCTTCGCTCTCTAATTTGCACCTCTCTGGGTCTTTCGCTATGGTCAGGCATTTTGTTCTATCTAGCTATTCGTATGTTCCTTCTCTTTGCCGTGGTTACGAACTGGTAGTAGGCGTTGTAGTTCATTTTGGCCATCAGCATTTTAACTTGCTGCTACATGCTCGCTTCTTGTTAATACCCGTAACAAGAAAATTAATTGGCTATATCTTTTTTGTAATGTAACGTGGTCAGGGCTAAAGTACTCTTTTATCTGCATCGATAATGGTTTGTTTTAACTTCTACATTCGAATACGCAGTTTTGGAATCCTTAGTCTTTGTTCAGAATCTTTCATTATGGGTTCTTGCTTCTTTTTTTCGGAAATCTCCGGAACTGCAAATGCTGTCGAAACAGTCTGTGGATAATTTTTTGCTTGGCCATAAATATAGTTAACTTCATCGCAATATCTCTTCGAGAAATAGTTGTGGGTTAAAATATCTAACAATACCATTTTCGTGTCGTGTTTCTTCATGGCGCTGCAGTAATGTTCTAGCGTCTTATTTCGACTGCTAAGATAAACCTTTGTTTTCCGGCTGGCAGAGTCCCGTTTAATATTGGAAAATGCTTGATTTATTATCTGTGTGGTTTTTTTCTTGAGCCACAGCTAATTGGTTAAATTCATCCACATTCGCCATTTTTATTTTTCGGTTGCTGTTAAACCTTGGATAAAATTTCTTTCTGAAGCTGGGATGGATCCTTTTTAATGGACCATGAACAGAATTGCCTAGAGGCCGATAGATTTCTGTCACTTTGCGCTGGTCCCGCTTTTACTTTTGAGCATAGAGCTGATACTGCAACTATATATAAAGATTTAGTCAATGCCACCCAGAGAGCGTTGTAATTTAGATAATATTGGAGGGAAGCCTCGCACCCCCGAATTAGGTTTGGAAAATGGTACCTCAAACACTGAGTCTTATTGCTTTTATTATATAAAATTCAGTCTTTTTATACTATTTTTAAACCCATTTCATTCCTAAATTGCAATGCTTTCAATACTGAGTGTATGCTTAGGGGCCTGGACACAACGCCCACTGGTCACAAACCTCAACTCAGAATTTGTACTTTTCATGTAGCAAATACGACAAAAAGTTATAAATAAAAGTTGTTTAGAATCAACATCTAGGCCCCTATACCAAATTTCAAAATCCACGGCCAACTTTGATTTCTCACATTTTCTTTCAAGTTTATTTCCCAAATCAAAGAATTGTATTTTTAATAAAGTTTTTTTATTATGAAATAAAAAACTTTGTTAAAAGTATTTGTTTTTTCCAATAAAAATCTTTGTTAAAAGTAAAATTCTTTGATTTGGGACCTAAACATAAAAAGAAATTGTGAGAGATCAAAGTTGGCTGAGGATTTTGAAATTTGGTATAGGGGTCTATGTGTTGATTCTAAACAACTTTTATTAATAACTTTTTGTCGTATTTGCCACATAAAAGGTACTTTACCCCACAGAAAAATAGGCTTTTTTAAAATTTCCAAGGCATACTTGATTTCTCAGAACTGAAATTATGTTGGAAATTCGCCTTTAACCAAGCAGGGCTGAACCCCAAAAAATGAAAATTTAAATCGAGGATTTTTTACCTTTCACAAGAGTCGTTTCATCTATCCGGGGACACACTGTATATCACTGGAATGGGAAAAAAATTCTCTTACTCATGATACCACATACAACTATGGCTTTCATATACAAAAATACAATTTTATGGTATAACTCGAACTTCAAAACTTTTTTTGAATAACTGACTACCCACTGCATTCGCATTGAAAAAGTCCCAGAAGAACGTGAAATTACTTATATCTATTTTTATAAATTTTTGTTTATAACTCGAAAACAAAGGACGGTAGCCCATTTTGGTTTTCACCATTAAGCTTTTCTCGAAAAAAGAGATCAAGGATGGCGGTCCATTTTTCCATATCCCATATACTTATCGAGATTCCCTGTGAATACTTCGAAATTGCCCCAACCTGTACACCCTGCGACAGCGACCACGCTTGTTCACGAAAATAAATTTGAGCCCGCTTAGCAAAAGAAACGATAATTAAGTATTGTAGGTATCCGAATGTTAAGAATTTGCTAAGTCTTGTAGCGTTTATGACGTATTCTAAATTTCCACCCATTGAGTTTTCCGTCGGAATTTCAGTACTTCTAATTTTCTCTCGCGGAAGGCACGTTGGGTTGAAATGACAAAATTGGTTAAATTGCTAGTTATCTGTATACAGATTGGTGGCGGAAAATGTGAACATAGGTACTCAAATTTGTTACGTAAGGTAGTGCTAAGAAGAAATTTTTTGAAATTCAACTCCTAAGAGAGTGAAAAAGGGTAAATAGGGTTTTCACGAATTCCTTAATGTCTCTTACACTAGGTGTTTACTTGCAAAGATTTTAAATGCAAATGCTTAGCATCATATTTCAGGATTTTGCCCTAATCTACCCCTAAAGGTTCAAATATGTGTTCAGGATAAATTTTGAAAAATTCACCCCTAAGGGGGTCAAAAAAGGTAAACTGTATTTTCACGAATTTCTCAACATTTCTTACACCCGGCTATCGTCTCGTCAAACGCAGTAACATTCTCAAGTTTTAAAATCATTAATTTGGCGCACTTAATACAAAAATAACATTTTCCAACTCACACAATTATTGAGGTTTTTCCTGATTAAAATTTGAACTTAATATATCCAAAAAAACTTGACAGTTGACAGTTTGACACAATGATATTGTTAGTTACCAAAGTACACTGTGTTATTTCTTATTGTTATTTTATTTACAAAAACCACAATTTATTCGCTAGTGATTAATAGTAATTTACGATACAAGTGCGTAAAGCTAGTCTTTAGTCACGAGTGGGGCATAGTTAAACCCGAGTGAGCGAACGTATTAAGCTTCGCGAGTGATTAAAGATGCTTTAGGAATGTGTATCGTACAATATTTTATCTACGATGGAATCTACAAAATACGGTACATATAAAAAAAATAATGTAAATTGCAAACGGTCGTAATTTTGAGAATTAAATCTTCTAAACTGTTGCTACTGACGACGTGCCGAATGAAATCTTTTAAACACGTTGCTACTGACGACGTAAATTAATGAAAACATGTTTTTAAACAGTCGTTTTACAAACGTAAAACTGCCAACTAAAAGTCAATTTTACACTGTCGTAGGTAAAGTAAATTTTATCCACCATTATCATTAAACGGTTTCTCTAGCAACGTAGCTTTGCTTATTTGTTTGTTTGTTACTGGACAAGGTATAGGCATGCAGAGTACCAGGTACCTTAAACACCGACTGCTTTAGTGGATAAAGCACTTACAACTTTATAGGTAGGTGTTGGAAAGTAGTTATGAATGGTACAATTGAATAAAGAGGCAATACCTACAATTAGTTGTATAAATAAGTTTTAAAATTGAATAAATAAATTTATAGATATTAGCGATACAAGTTTGGTTGTGAGCATCTTAACAAAACTAGTTTGATTGCCAAAATGAGGTGGTGAGCCGAGTTTCGTTATGTACCATAAGCAAACGTGTATCGTTCAATATTTTATCTTCATCAATAAACTCTGGTTCAATGTATTTTTTTTATATAAAGAGTGCGGTAATATCTATCCATTACCGCACACAGTGCGGTAATGAA
This sequence comes from Agriotes lineatus, assembly GCA_940337035.1. Classification (NCBI taxonomy): domain Eukaryota; kingdom Metazoa; phylum Arthropoda; class Insecta; order Coleoptera; family Elateridae; genus Agriotes; species Agriotes lineatus. The sequence goes on from CALNHX010002688.1 coordinate 70,440, forward strand.
ACTCTTAACGATTCTAAAATTAATTTGGTTAGGAGTCTTTAACAACACCGATGAAGATAATAGCTATTTAAGTAACAAGGAATGTAAGGCCCTATTAACATTTGAGGTAGGCAAGTACAAGCCAAGACGAAGTCGCGGCTTGTTGCCTGCCGAAAATGTTAATAGGCGATACATCCCGAGTTATCTTATTATATTTTCTCCGCTGCTTATCAAAATTTTTCTAAATTTTTGAAAAAATCGTTTGGTTTGTCACCTGTCGCCAGGATTAGTTTTCGTGAGTCGTGCTACATAAACACTTGCAATTTATAAAGAAAACGTCTAAATCTGCATCTTGCTTTGCTAATTTTATTATCCTAGGAACTTAATAATAGTATTAAGTTCCGTTGTCAAGAAAAACCAGCAAACAAATATAATCACCAACTTACACGTTTTGCTACTAAGGCTGTATCACTGAGTTACATGTTCAGCACCCCTGTGAAGTTAGCACCACAACTTCAAAAAATGTTATATTTTTCAAGAGTTCACGTTGCACCCCAAACAGTTCTAGAGTTACTTGCTTTTTTAAAAAATAGTTCTATGCATTTAAGAGAAAAAAATGGGGATAGAAAATTTTGGGTGCTAACTTCACATTTTCCTCGGACAAATACCACTATAACTGTTTTTCAGTCATATTTATTTAAAAATGTCATTACACTTTTCTATAGAACTCGCCGGGGTGCTACTAGAACTCTAACAAAAAATATATTTTCACATATAATCTCATAAGAGCATCAATTCTTTCCGGAAATTTTTTTGAGTGCGGTCCAACAACGTCGTATTAATTTGCCCGAGCGGGACGCGAGGGCAAATTAGGACGTTGTTGAAATGCACGAAAATAATTTCCGGATATGAATTAATGCTCGAATGCAGATTCGGTAAGAAAATCGTAACGCCACAAACCCTCACAGTTAGGTTAGTCTACCTACAAAAAATTTCCAAGAAATTTTTTTATTGTCTTGGTTACGGCTCGTGAACTAATTTTTCTATTGGTCATTAATGAGTGTCGTACGATTTTCAAAAAAATATTTTCTTTCTAAACCGAAAAAAAATATCTCTTTAATTTTTTATAGTTCAGGTAGTTCTAATGGGAGTTCTAGTAGCACCCAGACGAGTTCTATCGATAACTCTAATAACATTTTTTGATAAGACCCGATGTAAAGAAGTTACGTCCATTTTTGTGTTAGTATTTTTACAAAATGGCGAAGTCCTGAAAGCAATTTTTTAAAAGTTCCGGTAGTTCTAATGGGAGTTCTAGTAGCACCCAAACGAGTTCTATCGATAACTCTAATACAAAATTTTGATAAGACTCGCAATAAAAATATTACGCGTATTTTTGTGTTAAGACTTTTACAAAGCGACTAGATCCTAGAAGCAATTTCTTAAAAATTTCTTCGGAAGTTCGTGGTGGGACCTTCAGGGGTAATTCCGACGCACGTGAATGTTTAGGTAATGACGGGCTCTTGTATATACAGGGTGTTTGTAGATCGCTAGACAGCTCGTAACTTCGTTAATAATCGAGATATTGAAATTAATTTTCTTTTGTTTTAAATACCAGTATAAAACCTAAAAATTGACGTAAACCAATTTAAGCCATGGCCTCGTATTTTTACGTAGTGATACACAACTTTGGTTTTTTTAAATGGAACACCCTGTATATTTTTAGAAATTTGAAATCAGCACTAAAAGTGCTTTATGATAGCATTCTTAAATTTAAATATTGGAACTTATTATTTTTCATAATGAAAATTCTTTTTTAGCCGAAGTAGGCCATGAATTACGTAAAATCGCTAACAATCGAACAAGAAATGCAAAACAAACTCCACTTGTCTCTAAAAATTTCTCATGACCGAATTGTAGTACCAAACGTACTAAATCAATTGAAAACTATGTTTTCTAAATGGAATAATATGAGTTTCACTAACAATAACATTTATTTTTAAATTGTTATACGTATTTTTGATTTTTCAAAAGCTACTTCTAAACGAAATGGCTAATATGATACATCGTTGGAAAGCCCTTTTATTGTAGATTTCAACTGTTAAATGAAACTCATATTGTTCAATTTAAAAAAAACATAGTTTTCAATTGTTTTAGTACGTTTGGTGCTATAACTCGGTCATGAGAAATTTTTAGAGCCAAGTGGAGTTTGTTTTGAATTTCTTGTCCCATTGTTAGTGATTTTGCGTAATTCATGGCCTACTTGGCTAACATTTTCTTTAAATTTTGAAAAAACAAGCACTTTTAGTGCTGATATCAAATGTCTAAAAATATACAGAGTGTTCCATTTAAAAAACCAAAGTTGGGTATCACTACGTAAAAATAGGAGGCCATGGCTTAAATTGATTTAGGTCAATTTTTAGGTTTTAAAACAAAAGAAATTTCTTTTCTATATCTCGATTATTAACGAAGTTACGAGCGGTCTAGCGATCTACAAACACCCTGTATATATTCTTATATTTGTTTAATGCTCAGTTCAGTCTCAATCTACGGTGAGCTCGTTCGAAAAGTGTCGTTTTTATAAAACTTTTACAGTTTGTGTGAAAACCTGAAACATCTCTGTGAATAATAAAGAAACTGTTGGATAACAGGTAACATAATTTTCATAAATACGTTAATGATACTCTATATGTATAATAATTAGTTTTTTCTATATTGGCGATAGCGTAGTAGCAGCGTTTTCATAAGTTTACTTTGTCGTTTGACCATTAATCGGACGAGTAGAGTATTATACATTGTCCGAAACATCATCCAAGATGTAACTAATATTTTGTCTCAACGTGAGTTTAAAACAATAGACGATGCTGGTAAAGTATTACCTTCTTCTAATAATGTTTTTAAAAACATTTCTGAGAAAATGTTGGAAAAAGGTTCCGCTATGAGTGCCAAACACATTCACACTGTAGGAAATGTAAATCCAAGAGGCAAGTAATAGCAAGCAAAGCTTCGATGTAAAACTAAGAGAGATACAAATTTTTTTACTAAACTATCAAAACTTAAAGAAATTGCATTCAGGACATTGGTTTAGCAAACCCAAAAAACCTCGTAACTTTTTTTACTTCAAGTCTTATTAAAAAATGTTATTGGAGTTATCGATAGAACTCGTCCGGGTGCTACTAGAACTCCTATTAGAACTACCGGAACTTTAAAAAATTACTTCCAGGTCTTGGTCGTTTTGTAGAAGCGCTAACACAAAAATACGCGTAACTTTTTTACTTCGAGTCTTATCAAACATTTTTATTAGAGTTATCGATAGAACTCGCCGGGGTGCTACTAGAACTCCGTCAGGGCCTTTCTAGCATCGACTGGAAAATGATTCATCCGCGTACACCTGCGTTCAAGGCCGCCCATCGGCGGCCTATGATTCACGCGCTCGCAGCCGCCTCTGGAATTTCTAGTATAATCGAGACACCGGGGCAAACAACCGTCAGCCGAATCGTTACAATACTTAGCTGCTGTAAAATTCATTTATTTTATCCTATTATGTTATTATGACAATAACTCCTTCGCAACGAGTGGCGTTAAGATGCATTTAACAACACTAGTGTTGTTAAGAAAAATAACATAACGATACTTTATTAGCATTAATCACATGGTGACAGCACTGAAATGTATTGTCAGTCTATTTCAAATTCGATGTTAGTAGGTTAGGTTTTGTTTGTTATTTGACACAAACTGACGCAAAAGTTAACCTGAAAATCTCAAATTTAACATAACCTGACAGTGCTACCACCAATACAGTATTGAGTTTGTATTTTACTAGTGATACCACCACTCGCTGTTGTGTCATTAATAACCATTTTTCCTATTTTTTCAAGATTAGTATTTTAGGATAAAATAAACCGTGTTACGATATACGTAACGTTATTCGCTTTCTACATTACTCGAGAATTTTAAAGAACTCGCTCCTAACGTCGCTCGTTCATTCAAACTATTCTCTTGTAATGTAAAAACCTTGATAACGTTACTTGTATCGTAAATTACCATTGTGTCATTACCCTCCAAATCCTCCACGCTGCTTTCCTTACATTTTTAATTTTTGTGGACCCTACGAGAGATCATTTCGTACATGAATTTATTCTACTCATAGTTTGAAAATCCAGAATTTGACGTTTCTTGCCCAATCAAAAACATCTGGTGTGATACACGCACACAACTTCCTTTTACAGTGATCTTATGATTAGCCAAAAATTTAATTTTGAATTTTTAAGCATTAGTCAAAAATTTTCAAAAATTACAAATCCCCCAAAAACGGTACAAAATAGTTAAATAGACAAATTTTCTCTAGAATTTTAAGCTGAATTCAAAAATGTAATAATATACCGGGTGTTCTATGTAAAATGAAAGTTAATAAAAAAAATAGACAAAAGAAACTCATTTTAGAAGTACTCACCTGGAAAGTCACCTATCTCACATCAATACACATTAATGTAATAAAAATGTAAAGTTTTTTTAAAAAATCGTCAAAAGCCGTTTTTGAAAATCGAAAAAAACTGAAATATCACAAGAGTAAAGACCTACTTCCGGTTATGCGATTTTCTTCAAAAGCTTTCTGTCGCATCTACATAGTACACAAAACTAATATATGAAGTTTCAATGCGATACCTCGTTTCGTTTTTGAGATATTCTGTTCACAGTCACACAGACAGACACACAGACACACAGACAGACCAATAAAAAAAAATGTTTTTTCTACAGCCGTCAAAAAAATGTGACATTTATGCATTGCTATACCGGGTGCTGACTTACGCGACGCACCATAGGAATTTGCATAGTAAATTCTTTATGTTCAATTATTTGCTCCCCTAATTATTTTAGAGCTAAAGTGTAAATACATTTTTTGTAGAGAAAAAAATACTGCATCCATTCATACTCTCTCTCTCTCTTCAGCAGCCTTTTTCCGTCCACTCCTGGACATAGGCCTCCCCTAGTATCTTCCATTCCGATCTGCATTGAGCTTTTTGGTACCATCTACTTCCCGCCTTCTCTTTTATGTCATCTATCCAGCGCCTTTTCGGTCTTCCTACGCTTCGTCGATGTTGTCTTGGCCTCCACATTACTACATGTCTCGTCCATCTTTCGTCCTCTTGCCTGGCGATGTGCCCTGACCATTTCCATTTTGAGCCTGCTATGGTTGCTATCACATCTTCTACTTTGGTTTTTCTTCTTATTTCAGCATTTTCTATGCGGTCTCTAAGGCTTATTCCTAGCATGGTTCTTTCGATAGCTCGCTGTGTCACTCTTAGCTTGTTGGCGGACTTCACTGTTAACGAGGTTGTCTCCATGCCGTAGGTCATCACCGGGAGTATGCAGGTATTAAAAACTTTTCTTTTTAGGTTAATAGGGATGTCATAGTCTTTTAGTACGTTCCCTAGTTTTCCTACCGCTGCCCAGGTCATGCGGATTCGTCTGTCTATTTCGGCGGTTTGATTTTCTTTGCCTAATTTTATTAAGTGTCCTAAGTAGACGTATTCTGTAACATTTTCGAGAGCGTTTCCGTCTACTACTATTCTGTTTACTTCGGTAGGAGATAGAATTTTTGTTTTTTCCAAGTTCATTTCAAGTCCTATTGTTGTTGATTCCGTTTTAAGTTCTGTTAACATTTCTTGTAGCTCTGTTATGTTATTGCTGACAAGTACAATGTCGTCCGCAAAGCGGAGATGACTCAGGTATCGGCCGTTGATGTTTATGCCTTTATTCCGCCATTCTAATCTCTTGAATACGTCCTCCAGTGCGAGAGTAAACAGCTTTGGAGAGATCGTATCTCCTTGTCTGACACCCTTCTCTAGCTGTATTTTATTTGTTGCTTGTTCTTCTGTGATCTTAACTTGGAGAGTGGCATGGTCATAGATATATTTTAGCAAGTTCTTGTATCGTGAGTCTACTCTTGCATTGTCTAAGGCGTTGAAAATGGCCCATAGTTCCACAGAATCGAATGCTTTACTATAGTCGACAAAGGCGAGGTAGAGTGGGACATTGTATTCTGTACATTTCTCTATGAGTGTCTTTAACGTTTGTATGTGTTCTACTGTGCTGTAACCCTTGCGGAAGCCCGCCTGTTCCGGGGGTTGATAGTTGTCGAACTTGTTTGTTAATCTGTTTGTTATGATTTTTGTTAACAGCTTGTATGGGTGAGGTAACAGACTTATAGGCCTGTAGTTGTTTATTTTAAGTTTGTCGCCCTTTTTGTATAGCAGCACTACCTGTGCATTTTTCCAGGTATCGGGGATTCTGCCATCTGAGAGGCATTTGTTCAGGAGTGTCTCTATCGACTCGATTGTAACTACACCGCCGTTTTTTAACATTTCGGCCGTAATTCCATCTTCACCGGGCGCGCGACCGTTTCTCATGTGGGATAAAGCATATTCTATCTCCTGTCGTGTAATGTCAGGCAGTTCCTCTGATCCAATGTTTATGACGTTTACATGGTCTATATTGTACGGTTCTGGGTTAGTGGTGGAGTATAGATTTGTGTAGAACTCTTCGACGATTTGTGTTATTTTTGTTTTATCCGTCTCGATGTCATTGTTTGAGTTCTTAAGTTGGTGCATTCTCATTCGTCCTTTTGTGCTTGCAGACTTTAATACCTTCATGTTTTTGTTGTTTGCTATTACTTGTTTGATTTGTTCTGTGTTATGTTTTCTAATGTCCCTTCTTATGTTCTTTTTAATTGTCTTGTTAAGTTCTGAATATTCTGGTAGTTCTCTATTCATTCTCCTTCTTTGTTGCATTAGATCTCGAGTTTCTTTTGTTATTTTTGTATTTTTGTGTGTTTTAGTTGTTGAGCATACCTTTTTGGTTGCTGTTTTTACAGCATTCCGTATTTTGTCTTCTAGTTCATCGATATCTAGTGCTAATAATTCGTCTTTATTTGATAGTTTCTTATTTAGTTCTTGTATGTATTGATCAGCATTATGTTTCAGTTGTTCTGATGTTGGAAATTTCTTTTGTCCTATTAGCTTGTTTCTTTCGGTTTTCGTGTTTATTTCTATGGTTGCCCTTACAAGTCTGTGATCGCTTCCGGTGTTGAATTGGTTTAGGACAGATACGTCCTTTATGATATGTTTTTTGTTCGTTATGATGTAGTCGATCTCGTTTTTTGTTTTGTTGTCAGGGCTTCTCCAGGTCCAACGTCTTCGTTCTGATTTTTGGAAGAATGTATTCATACAATATAGTTTTTCACCTTGAAGATAGTTGATCAATATTTCTCCTCTAGTATTTATTGAGCCAAGTCCGAAATTTCCTCTATATTGGATGTTGTCGTTGTTTTGCTTCCCCACTTTTGCGTTAAAGTCACCCATTAACAGAGTAAAGTGTGTATTTTCTGTTCTTCGGGCCAACGAGATATCATCGTATAGTTGATCTATTTCCTCGTCTGCAGCTGTACTCGTGGGGGCGTATACCTGTATTATTTGGAGAGTATATCTTTTAGAAATTTTCAGTGTTACATATATGACTCTAGGTGATATGGCCTTCATTGTGGTGACTAGATGTTTGATTTTCTTGTGAATCATTATTGCTGTTCCTCCTATATGAGTGTTAGTTTGTCCATTGTTTTGATATAGTAAGTGGCCTGATTTTAAAATGGTACATTTTTCGTCTGGTAATCTGGTCTCGCACAGACCTAGTATGTCCCATTTTATATGTTGTAATTCCTCCTCTAGTTCTTCAAGGCGTTCAATAGAGCTCATTGATTGGATGTTGTAAGTGGCAGCGTATAGTTTGGTTTTTTGTGTCATGGATCTCTTGTGTGGTTGCGAGTTTTTGCCTCCCCCAGAATCCATGAGGCTGACCTTGTTCAAGGTGTGGGATTCGGAATACTTTGTCCTACCCACCTGGGGTACTTTTCCTTGTCTATTTAAACTCGCCATTTCTTTAAGGGTTGGGGGTGGTAGCCTTAATCTTCCACGCTGGCTAGACGGGTTGGAAGATGTCTTATCAGCCGCCCCTAACATGGGGAAACAGACGCTGTTTACAGCCGCTTCTCTGAAGACCGACGCTGTAGGTGCTTGTTTTGGTTCGCCCCGGGTATTTTATTTCCCCGATACCCTCCATATCTGGGGGGCATTCCCCTATCCACCACCTGGGGAGGCGCCCGATGGGGGACCAGCAACCCCACACGGGCCATACTGTTGCTAACAATTTTTCATTTTCCAGAACCGAAGAAATGCAAAAAATCAAACTAGCATTTTTACAAAAATCAGTGATGCCATGGAATTATTGAAACAAGCCAGTGCCAACGCAAGTGCGTGCGGGGCGATCATCCAGTCACTGCCGTGAAAAGATTGAATTTATTGTCGTTTTTCTCGTTTTGGTGTAAGTTCTGAACCTCATTATTACACCTACAATTATTTAATAATGTGCCTGTAGCCTTAAACTTAAAATAAATCAGTCTTTTAATGGTTGTACTGTTTGGAATTTGCCGATACGGATATTTTACAATAAACAAGGAGCTTAGTTAACGAACGTCCACCATACTCGTAAAACCATTTTTGTTGTGGACAAGGTCTAGGTACCTTAGAGACATTAAGCTGAACATAATTAATGATGAAACATCAATGACAAACAAACAAACAACACATATTGTCGCTCCGCACGCATTTGCGTTGGCATTGGCTTGTTTCAATAATTCCATGGCATCACTGATTTTTGTGAAAATGCTAGTCTGTTTTTTGCATTCCTTCAGTTCCGGAAAATGAAAAATTGTTAGCAGCAGTATGAATGGGTGCAGAATTTTTGTCTCTACAAAAAATGTATTTACACTTTAGCTCTAAAACAATTAGGGGGGCAAATAATTGAACATAAAGAATTTACTATGCAAATTCCTATGGTGCGTCGCCCAAGTCAGCACCCGGTAGATACGCGAAGTTTAACTTTTTTTAGCACGTGAAAAAATAATATTTCTTCACGGCTAGCAGTGAAAAAACGGCATTTCCTTAGTTACAACACATTAGGTGACGACATATTATGTTAGCAAATTAATGTTCGTATTTTATTTCTAGAATTTACATAAACAAAATCAATAATTATTCTTTTATTCTTTTTTTTACGGCTGTAGAAAAAACGTTTGTATTTCGTGGCAAAATTCGTGTTTTTATGGCGCGTTTGAATGACTTTTCTGCCTCGACCTAACGGTCTCGGCGAAAATTGACATTCTCACGCGCCATAAAAAAACACTCATTTCGCGCACTTAATACAAAAATTACTATTTTGGATTCAGGGGAGTCTAAAACGTGAAGATCTGTTGAAAACTCAATTTCAAATTTTTAAGGTGTATCTATCTAGAATTCTAGAAGGTATTCAAGTGAATATTTTAAACAAATGTGATTTTATTAGAAAAAGTAAATATTAGTGTTCTGATGTTATAAGAATTGCGTAGTTTATTGCCAGATTTACTGAAAACTAATTTAAAAAGGTAGTTTGGTTCATTGAATAGTCCTTCGAATGCCATTCTTAGTCAAAGTAAAGTAGAATATTTTTGCGGTGGTATCACTACTCATGTCCATTGCGCTTAGGTTCGATTAGGACGAGTGCGCTAGCAACGTAATAGACATTCGTGATACCACAGCAAAAATATTCGACATAACTTTGACTACTCATGGTATTATAAGTGATTATTTTTTTCGTAACGCTCTCAACCAATCAGAAGGATGGATTTAAATAGTTAAGTAATCTGGTATAATTTCTATGATGCAATATCGATTATACTATAGTAACTTTATTAGGCGGCGCAATACATAACTTTTGTCAACTTGATGTTGTTTTTGTGGAGATGACTTTCAGCTCGGTTAATACAAACAAATCGAGCTGACAATAAAATATTTGTTTGTTCCTAATATTAAAATTTACTCAAAACTAATCAAATCGAATACAATGCCTACAATTCAAACAGGTTATACTTCTCAAACTTCCTGCAGAATAACAAAACGTGTCAGTTTGACAGAATAATCCTCCCGCTGCGCGGTCGGACTATTTAACCTGTCAAACTATAACTCTTATTATTGTGCAACAAATTATCGACATATAACCCGATAATATCGAAATACTTATAGTCTTACTACTAATTATTAGATAAATATCAATGACGTTTCCGTTTTATTTTAATTCGAATATCTAAGTTGCCGCTATCTGTTTGATTTTACGAAATCCTTCGAGCAATATTAGCTTGCTGCAATGAGATGTTTGTTCAGGCAGCCAACGGCTGCATGTTTTTTAAAAGAATTTCATTGCTATTACACACCGCGCACTAGCGGAGAAACTACATTTCCTGCAATTAAAGTTGCGTACTTTTTCTGCAGTTATACCCCGTGAGAGAGGACTAACGTCACCGGACAGCTGCAAATTTTGTCTTTCGACCATCAGTTGGGATTGACAATTTAAGCTTACATGTGTGGCTGTCGACAAGCTGCCGAAAGAGGTAGCTTGGTGATTTATTGTGTCGTAATAAAGTTTGATGCCAGTGATAACGCTGTTGTGATACGTGACTGTGGTATTTGACAGCAAAACATTATAGACTGTGGAGCATCCGATTCAATTCGGATTTATTCTGTTGGGCTGTTCATAAATAAATATTTAGTTTTACCGTGCTTTACTATCCTCTTTCCTTAAATATCGATATTACATCGGATAAAATATCAGCCCCTTCTTCCATCGAGCTGGTTAACTCCAACGCCGGCAGCCCGCTTTCTGTTGCATTTCCGCCCAAGCCTCTTCTCGTCACTTATGGTTATCTTCAGCTGATCTGGCAAGCCCTTTCTAGATTATTTGAGGTGTGTCTTACATCTGGTGAGCGCACTTCGGGATACGGCCTTCCCTACACGGTTTGGGGCATATCAATAAATTCTACAAAACTCTTGATATTTGTAACTTGGATTGCAGACAGTAATTCGTTTCATGAATGAAGTATATATTTGTTTTCATCGTCATTTCCACATTCCACCTAAAAAATTGTTAAGTCATCTCAGCAGATTTATCAAAGCTTCTTCTAAAACATTATAAAATGCTAACAGTACAGTAACATCAATATAACTGGCTATGACAGTACGTGAATTGGTGGAAATATCAGCTGTGAATATTTCGTATAGTATTTCATGCATTGCATGAGTAGATTGGTTTTATTTGTGTATTATTCGATAATAGTGTTACCAGTTACCACTTTCTAACGCCCCGATTCAATTTTATTTCAGATCGCGTTAAGGTATTTAACACCGACACTTTATAGCTATATTTTGTAGCAAACGGAATCAAGCTTATAGCAGCAAGCGTTCGCATTCAGAGACAACTACCTGCACCATTTTCGGCTCCGATCTTGCTTTTCGCATTTCGATCCGCGTAAGCTGCTAAAGCAGCAGAATAGCTGGAATAGTATTGATTTTCCGAGAAGCCGTTGTTTTTCAAGCAAGCGAAGCCACTTTTAGTATTGTTCGCGGGCGCGCTTCCAGCGTTGGTAAGAGCGTTCTTCTAATTTTATTTTTTGCATATTAATTCTCGTTCTTTAGGCTGGATTGCTTGCGCCTTTCGATTATTGAAATCACTGCAATGCGTCTTCTACAATAATCAGGCCGAGAACACTGTTCGGTAAGAATGCTTCTCCGGGCTTGTTTTCGCATCTAATTTTTAATATTTAGGCCAGCAGCCACGTGTTAAAATCAAGCAGCTACGTGCTAAAATCAGCAGCTACAGGCTAAAATTAAGCAGATATGGGTTCTCATGGCTTAAATTCAGCATACCGGAGCTAACGTTTTGGCTCTGCCTTGAGCTAACCAGTTTCCGGAATACGCGCCTGTGCGTAGCCAGGAATTTCCTTCTAGATGTTTTGAGAGGCGACCTTGGGATTCTGAAAAGCATGCAGTCAAGTTGGCCTTCAGTCGTCGTGAAAAAATGTAACAAACAGGACTCCCCTACCGATCGCTGGACTTCATCATTAATATAACTGTAAGTACATGACACTATCAGCTCTGTTTTTTTATCGACAAAGGCATTGTGCCACAAACTATCTGCCCGTTATCAACAAAATTAGCAAATGGATTCGCCTTCGGAGGGATTCTACAAAGGAACGCAATATTCATACACTAGTACACAACACTAAAAGCGATTAAGGGATAAAACAAATAAACGGCTGGGGTGCAAAGCTATTTTGCTTATAACTTGCGTGAATGCTTTGTCCGGGATACCGGAGAGTTCCTAAACGACAGATTGGGGTAGATGGAGTCTAAAACATGGTTGCTATACAGGGAAGAGCGGAACACGGTACAGAATGTTAAGGAAAATGTATCCGATTATCGGTCGATGTGCAACTCAGCGTAACGAAATCCTGAATCTTATATATGTAGACTGCGAATTAGGGGAGATGAATATAGCACGGTAAGGCTTCCTGAAACGGCAACAATCGTTGAACAAGGTAACACAGCGCACGCAATCTTTCTGTTCGATTACATCTTAATAAGTACTCAACTGTGCCCCGCGCTGCGAAGCCCATGGATGCTAACATAGCCTTGTTTCTTGTTATTTGGAAGGCTATAATGGCGGTACTCAATTTTCAAATGGTACTAACAATAGTTGTCTCCTAAAATGTGATTTATAAAATAGCAAATACTTGTAAAGTAACAATTCCCTTATTAGTAAAATAAACAAATGTGTCAGCATCGGTTAAAGGTTTGACTGGTATCGAGAAATATAGATTTGTACTTCTATATCTTCTTTTATGCTTTTCAGTAATTTACGCTCCATTCTACTGTTGCATTTACTCCAGACTGCTGCCGCTATCCTGCAGGTACTACACGTATGTTTATGTGCAGACGTTAAATCGCCTTCTTGTGGCAAGTTCATTTTTTCTTTTGCATACAGTTCACATGTGTCGCCACTTTTCTTCAGTGCTTCTTCTGTTATACGTCTATTCGTTTGCAATTATGCACCATCGCATCATTCTGACGCGTCTTTTGTTTTACCTGCATGCAGATCACATGCAGCCATCGGCGCTCAGGCATCATCGCCTTCTTCTGGCGGGTCTGTCGTTTTCTCGGCATTTAGCCCCAGTTTTCCTAATCGGGCAGTTGCGTTCGTCTATCCATCACCACTGCAGCGGCCGCTTCCACTCCCTGCTATCGTTGCTCACACACATCCATGGCCTATGTTGGCCAAGTGTTTGCAGCAGCCGCGTCCGCAGCCTGTTATCGTTGCTCGCGCACATCCACTTCCGCAACCTGCTATTGCTGCGCATGCACCTTTACTGCCTGATGTCCATCGTATGCGCCAGTCACTTGTGATCGGTTACCTATCGACTATCTCACGTCCGCAGTAACGTAATAACGTTACTTACGCCGTTTTAAGTCTGTCGACAAATAAATACATACCACAGGAAGGCAGTGCCGAGACGGTCAGTTTTGATCGGATAAACCAGCCTGCGTTTCATATTGACATAGGCTTCCAAGCTTCCATGTGTTTATTTGTTTGTAGCTTATAATATGTTTACTTTTTTATGTATAAGCTTGCTGTTTTTGCTCTCTTATCAGCTGTCATCTCCGAGGTAGGAGAAGACGCCGGATTAACGACGCGGACTCGTGCAACCAGTGGCAGTGTATGTGTTAGTGTTGTATTTTTATTACTTGTTATTGTAATCATTTATTCTTGTTAGTGTGACTGTTGCCGTTATTTTTATTGTTATTATTATCACTTAATTGTTTTGAAGCTAAATATAATTCTGCCAACTTCATCCGGGATTATATTAGTTTTACTATCTGACCTTCCTCTCCGAACCTTTTCCTTTTAAGGGAGAGTAATGTTGTGATGGCATTACAAGGTTTCAGTTGTTAAGGTGACACATCAAACAAAAATAAACAAGTTAAAAGTATATATTCCTCCATAAACGCGTATTTCAATCAGTGCTTAATATTTGAAGATATGCCCTTTATGCCCCAAGATATTATTTACATATTAATTACATGAAATAATAATCTTAAAAATACCTACTGTTTATCGTACAAAAGAACCTTCCCTCATAATCGCCGGATAGCGCGTATGTATAAGATAAAAAACTACCCGGCGATTAATCTTGACACATAAAATACAACATGAATCCGAAAATACATTGGGGTTGCTTGAAATTCCGATTCCGTCACCAGGCGGATGCAGTAATTGGCCAAATCATAGAAAACAAATTTGCCACTGATTACTGAAGACTTTTCGGGATTAATCCGTCTACTAAAAGTCATCGAAACGAACCCCAAAATGCGCCTTACAATATGGATAGTATAATTGAAACCCTAAAATTTCCAAAAATAGAATTTGTTTACCCAAAATTATAAAAAAGGAATGTTGATTGTCTATCAAAAAATTACGGAACCTATAATAGACAACGTGATATACGAAACAATCTGAAAACTTGCTGAATGTACTGTAAGCAAGATGAGACTGATTTTTAATTTGTAACATTTGTCCCAGTTAATTTATTTTTGGTTTTTTTTTTGAGGGCCAAGTCTGGCCTTGTATACGTGGTTGGGCGAGGTTTTAAGTATGAAGCAGACTGCAATCGTGCAAGGCAGGAAAAATGACTAATTAATGAAAGAAGATGAACGCTCAAAAAATGCGTTCATTTCGCGGATATCGTATAAGGGAGTAAAGTACATCTTTATTAATTCTGAGACTCGCTTTTCCAATCACTAAAACTAGAAAAGAGTAAATATCGTGGCAAAGCACCATTTGGTTGAGTTACCCTTTTATTTTATATTCTGTGGATTTGGATTAATTTGCCTCACATCTCTTTCCGGAAAAACTTGATCCCAATTTTGGCTGTTCAGCACTGCTGTTCTCGCTTTGACACTATCCCCAAGAGCCAACTTCATTTTTCATTCTCCTTAATGGATCGTCGCTGACATCGAGGGTGACTTTTTCTGTCAACAAGGAACGCTTTGCCATCAGCTCAAATACTTGTAATTGCATGCATTATATGGTGCTCCAAAAAAGTGCTTCTAAGTACAAAGCGTTAGCATTGGCTTCTTTCGGGATTGTTTTGCTTGCCTTTTTACATCCTTTTATAATAAAGGAAGTATTGGATTCACCCCAAAAATTCGAAATTGAGCGTTCAACAAATCTTTACGTTTCAGAGTCTCCTGAACCCAAAAAACATATTTTTTTTCATTGGTCTGTCTGCCTGTGAACAGAATATCTTAAAAACGAAAGGAGGTATGGCCTTGAAACTTCATATATAAGCTTAGTGTAGTATGTAGATGCGACAGGAAGCTTTTGAAGAAAATGGCATAACCGAAAGTAGGTGTTTACTCTTGTGATTTTTCAGTTTTTTTCGATTTTTTCAAAAACGGCTCTAACGATTTTTTTTAAGATTTACAGTTTTATTGCACTTTTAATGTGTATTGATGTGAGATAGATGATTTTCCAGTTGAATACTTCTAAAATGAGTTTCTTTTTTCTATTTTTTTTATTAACTACTATTTTAAATAGAACACCCGGTATATTATTAAATTTTTGAATTCAGCTTAAAATTCTAGAAAAAATTTGTCTCTTGAACTAACACTCTATTTTGTACCGTTTTTGTATAATTTGTAATTTTTGAAAATGTTTGACAAATGGTTAAAAATTTAAAATAAAATTTTTGGCTAATTATAAGATCCCTGTAAAAGGAAGTTGTGTGCGTGTATCACACCAGATTTTTAATAATTAAATGCTCATTGTCTGAATAGATTTACATTTAAACAGCTTGGATTCATGGTGAGGTCGCATTGAATTATGCAGTAGATAGCTCGTTTATATTACCCTCTTTATTTTACTTCGTTTTTGTTAATTTCCAGCAGTGGTAGGGGTAGCAAGCGTATTGGGAATCAACAAAGGTAGGTTCCTGTTGAAGATGGCTGGTTTACAAATCACCCTAAAGCAGTTTTTGTTTTTTCCCTATTCCAAATTCTGAAGGGGTTAAATATGGTTGACTTAAACATACGTGGCGCCACGGCAATAATATCTTTCAAACTAATTATCTATTACCAACCACTCCCCCTTCCCTTCGCCCCGACGACTGTTGACCTATCTGTGAGAATTTTGTGCAGGGCTAAATATCAACTTGCTGGGGAAGTGTAACCGTTCAAGTAATTTGTTACCGTCAATTTTCGCTTTACTGTGTTCTCGATATTTTGCTACCGTCAATTTTCGCTTTACTGTATGTTCGATATTTTTCGAATTGCGTCCGGATATTGTGCATTTTTGATACGCCGCCGTTGCACATTGTTCAACGTTCGCGACCCGAAAATTTGGCATCTTGTCCCGGCGTTCCATCGAATAACGTCGTTGGAAGTTTTTGGCGCTGTTCAAGGTCGCGATTTCGGAGAAGGTGCTTATTGCTGTCTAGGCACTTCTCGCCCTTTGGTTAGGGGATTTGTACGCGTCTCGATAGTCCTCTAAATATAAATCTGGAGATACTGCCTGGTGCAGACTTTTTTGACGCCAAACTTCCCGAGCAAAACATTTGGGGAATTTAGTGTGAGTATGACCGTTTTCAGCCCCTTTTTCGATTGCCCGCTAACGTTTATTTCAATAATTTAGTCCCCACCACGTTATGGGTCAGAAATAAAAACTTCGAGAACCCCGACTTGCGGCCCGATGCGATCTGTGATAGCGTTATCTCGGCGCGCTTAATTGACGAGCTACTATCCTCTTTGGGTAAGCCATCAAACCCACGGAAGAACAACGCTAAGACGGCCTCGCACCAGCTCAAGGTAACCTTGCTGCTCTAATAATTGTGCTTGCGGTAGCCAGCGAGTAAGCCTGGCTGTACGCGTTTATGTGCCTCAATTGATGGACTGCCGAAAGTAATCTGTTTCTAAATTGAGATTAGCCCGATATACCAGCGCGAAATATTTATATCATGGTCTGGACGCATCACTTTAATCACATAATTTAATCTGTAAAGTACGAGGCTTCCCCTCGCCGTAGCTTTCACTTTAGCTACGAATTGTGATATTAATTGTTACTTGTACCATGCTTTAGAAATTCGTGGGGCGGTTGCCCGCTTGTAATTTACAATTTTATATTAACGTCACCCCTCGGGAGCTTCCAGGAATTTCCCCTATTTTGGTAATTTGGTGTTTTAATTGGCCACCCCATTCTGTAAACAAGGATCCTTGGGGCATTTATATGCTTTTATATCGGCCCTAAACTTTTACTTATATGTATTTTATTGTGTCCGGTTTTACGAGTGAATAAAACGAATTTGTTTCCCCTGCACTTTATTGTTTGACTTCAGTTTTGCGCCGTTTTATTAAATCCACAGTGTTCCAATTTAGCTGGAGCGTAATCTATCAATCACTGAATTAGGGGGTTTGGCTGTGTAAATTTTTTGTTATCCTTTAAATTGGTGGCTCCATCCCCCCATTTAATAAACCCACGGCCGTCTTCGGCTGCAGCTGATCGGCGACCCCTAATTAGCGATTGGTAGTGACTCGCCTAGGCATTGGCTCAGTGAGGCAATTTGGTGCTTTGAATGCTGCTTCGATTCCTTGAGCAATTAACTTAAGTATTATTCTACCACCCCTTTTTTTGTGCTTATAAGGGATAACAAATTGTTCATCCGATTTGACGCATTCTTGAGAGGATTTTATATATTCAAGTTTCAGTAAAGTGACAACCTAGCTTCCTTCGGCTGGCGTTTATTTTTAATGTGCAGTAAATGAAATTTTTCCCTGGAACAAGACGGCACAGCACACTGTTGACATGGAATGGAATACTAGATGGAGGCAATCGACTTACATAAAATTAAACTGGCGATTTATCATTGCTGTTATCGGAGAGTGCTCATGGAGAAAAGGCGTCTATAATGTGGCATTTCACATTCAAAGGTGACAATTGATAAAAAATTGTATTCACATCTCTCAATAATTTCAAAAACTACATGCGCGGACCGAGTTTCAGACTCGTCATCTTAATCTCATCAACCGTACAGTGTAACATTACACCATACTCCACTGGCGACTGCTCCTTAAACGCGCAGGGGAGCTAGCCACCCAGGAATCATCAGCCTACGTGGTATTACAAAAAAGTAGCATATTCTATAATTGAAAATATGTTGTATCATTAAAATTTTATCCTACTGTTACAATACAAGGTTTAAGTAACGAGATCCGGGGGTAGCTATTCTATACCGCTTAAAACATGTAAAACAAGATCCAAGAAGTAGGTCAATATAACAAGTTAAGTGTCAACACACTCGCTGGTAATTGATACCAGCGAGTGTGTTGGCACCGAGCCGCTGCCAGCTGTTAAGGGCGATTCAAAATAGGACCCAAATTTATATGGAAAGTACATGCGAAAATGCTGACGCCGCAGATCGAGCTATCATAGTTTCAATGTGAGACAAAGGCTAAACAACGTCGCCCAACCAGCACTTAAACTGCTGGATTATCGTCTTAAGTATAAACACTGTGCTCTCGAAATGAAATACCATATGACATTAAAGACAACCAGCGCGCCTATAAAACAAATGTGCAATATTTCATATTCAAAATGAATACCAGCGGGCAAGGACGTTCTTGCATTCTTGCGGCCCGTGTGTAGGCGTAATATCGAATGCAGTTGGAGAATATTTATTTCGGGCTGCATAGCTAAGTTAGTATTCTCAACATTAATTTTAAAAACCTGCCGTTAAGTGAAAAGGTAAAAATATAAAACTTGAATTGAATTTCCACCTGTAAACTAAAGTTGAAACTTTAAATTTTATATTTTTCTGTAGACACAAAAAAAAGAAATGGATTTGTTAATCTGATTCATGCCCTATTTTTTTCATTATTAAATAAATAATCGTTTTTGGATGACAAAACATATACTCCCATAAAAAATCTGTAAAAGGCTTTACCCAAAACTACTCTCGTCGACATTGTGACACTAAATAATTTTAAAAATAAAATTAAGTTAGAAGTAAAAATATCTTCACGTTTCTAATAAATTAAATACATTTTCGTATAAAAAAAGGACGTTACCGGTTGTCGAATTCGAACGGCAGGCGGACCGCGTGTGCAGCCCCAACGTTTAGTGCCATATCATAAGGGATTCGATAATTTCTACCTGAGCAACGGCGGACCGGCCCCTCCAATTTCGCCGTCCCAGCTATATTTAGTAATGGCTAATTTGTGGCTCGTTTTTGTATTGTAACAAATTTATTCTGTATCTATTGGCTTCCATTTTTGGTAAGAATAAAGCCTGCACTATGTACAAATTATTACTTGTATCTATTACTAAGTTGAATGAAAAATAAATACATCTTCAAATTAAAAAAAATGTATCCCTCTGGGGTTTTAACCCGCCGCATCTCTGCAGCGGATCTAACTGCAAGGAAATTCCAACTGCGCTACGGACTCTCGAGATAAGTCCGGCGCGTGCCTGTCTTGAACCGAACGGTGTTATAGGTGATACATTTTTACTCTTTTTGAAACAATAAAGAAGCCGACCCGCGATTAATTAATAAAATTAAGCAATGGTAGTAAAAATCGCAGATCAACCCCCCTACAGTTTATACACCACGGCAGCTCTGAAAACTCTTTACTCACCGCGATGGCCCTAGCTAACTCAAATTTCGGCGGCCTTGGATCGTAGGTTCAAATCATCAGCTGTGTGCCCTGGAATGTCTTCAAAAAAGGAAAAGGAAATGGGCGCCAGAAATCAAAAGATTTCAAATAATAGAAGGAAATAAACTGCAAGTGACTAGCGTTTAATTAATAAGTAATAAAAAAATAGTCTTGTGGTGTCAGTAGTAAATTATCAGAACGATTAAAATGTAAATAATGTGATAACAAAGTTGTGTACGTTAACTGAAGGTTGCGACAGGCATAAAATAAAAAAAAAACCCTTTCGGGTTATTTTAATAACTATACCAACAAATCATTGGTGGAATAAGCTTATCACAGTCATTTAATAAATCTTCTGTTTAGGCTATTGAAAATAAAAAAGCGTGACTGTACCTTTTACAGAGGGTCAATACACATCAAAATTGCAGCTTTAAATACTGACCATAATTAACTATAAGCATAAAAATTCAAATGTAAAAAGCAAGAGCATGTATGAAATTGGACATTATATGTTAATAATTGCAGAACGTATGAATTTAAATTCCAAATAATTACTGGTTTAGAATGTATGTATGTATGTATTATCTGTAACCTCATTTACCTTGCGGTGTCGAGGCTGGTGCTTTATGCGCTGGCATCTGGCGGTATAAAAGTAAAATCCAGGTATTGAAGATACGATAAATCCCGGAATAGCACAAACTAACCTCGCTTCTCCAACGCTCACAAACGGCAAACAGGCAAAAGCCGGCCGGGGTAGCTACACCCTTCGGATCAAAATAAGCTGGTCGTGAACTGGTACCATAATGGAAATCGCCGTGGATGCAAATTATAGCAAAGGCACCCTCGAACGGCAGCAACTAAGCAGAGCGCCAGCAGGTGTCGAAAATGCGATAACGCTAGCGGCTTGGCCTCGGAGAAGAACTCGTGGTTGAAACTGGTAATAAAGAGCTATGAAAAAAAATGTAATTACTATGGGGATAATAAAACAGAAAAGCGCCATCGTACCTGATCATAATCAGCCCTTGGGAAACATACACTGCTTATTGAAATTGGTTGAGCGCACGTAATTTGACTTGAACAAACATAATTTAACCACGCCGCGCCGGTGACGGCGGGCCAAAAATAGCAAGTGCGAGGTACGAACAATTCGAGCCCAAAAGAAGGCTCGCACTCTGATAAGAGATAGCGCGGGTCAGAAAGGGCATCGCGCAAACGAAAGGAACTCGATACAGGTACAAAATAAGCTGCTTTGGAAAACTGAAGAATTTGAAATGCAAAGGATTTATAATTCAACTAAAAATATACAGGTTAAGCCTGAAATAATTCAATAACTGACGAAACAATTAAGCGGAGCCAAAAAATTGTTTCATTTTGTGACATTATTCTGTATCGGTTGAGTCTTAATATCGGAAAATGTAAAGCCTGACCTATGTGAAAGTTATTACTTCATTTTATTTTAAAATTAACCCAAAAATAAACAAAATTTTATTTTTTAAGGTGCTCACCGCTTTCATGCGAGGTAGATATATCACATGTATGCAAAATATAGTCTTCCTCCGATTAATATTTTTTGAGCTATACTGCCAACAGACAGACAAACAGACAGACAGACAGACAGACAAACAGACAGACAGACAGACAGACGGAATTGAGAAAACCTGTTTTTCGTCATCTAGGCACTCTGAAAATCTGAAGAAATCTCGGAAGGTGATTTTTTCGTGATTACAATACTTCTTTCGTCTTTCAGACAAGGGAAGTAAAAAGAAGAGCATTGCTTTTTTTCTTTATGGTAAGTTGACGTATGGATGTTGACTATTGCGATGATTTAAGAGAACGGCTAAAGTATATCTATCACGTAGTCAAATGATAAAGGTACTGGCAACGTATGGGAACCAGACATTTGGTTTCAAAGTATATGCCTGGATGGTTTCTATAAAAGTGTTAGTAACGACAGCTGAAAATGGCGAATCCATAGCCGCATCAGAGATTTGTTTATATTGTAACGTTTCGCTCTGGTTTTAAATGTATTTTTAATAATATATAATATTAGAGCATTTAAAACGCCGCAACAATCGGTTTGCAACAATGGAAATTTTTCAAAGCGCTCGAACTGGCAAAATTAGCGCTAGCCCCTCGATCGACGCGAGCGGTACGGAGAATCGATTCTCCGCGCAGTCCTTCCTTAATACACGAGAAGTCCCGAGAGCCGATCGCCGCGTTTAAAACAAAATTCGAGCAGCGGACTCGAGGAGATCTTGACCAGAAGTTAAGCGGGCTTCCAGCCGCCCTCCACGGCTAGCGCTGCAGAACATCCCGGATCTCCGACCAAAATTAACCAGGGCCTTCAGCCAAACTCAGACCAGAAACCGACCTGAAAAATTCAAAATATTAACTCGATTATCCCCAGGTACCTGCCTATATAAACGTATTTCTGGACTCGGACTGCGTTTATTAGGATTTATTCGTAAATTGAAAACAATAAGTTTATTATACACACATCTGGGAATCGGATTGTGCAAGTTTTATTCTTACAATTCCGTAAAATTTGTCACGAGCGTTCGCATACGAATTAAGCTTATATTTGGGCTATCGAAATAACTTAATTTCGTGGGCGAGTAATCCAGGTAAACTTACGGAACGAATAAATCCCAATTGAACTTGGCTGGAATATCGCCGAGTTTCAATTGAGTTTATTCCGTAGGAATAAAACTAACATTCAAATATAACATCCACGAACACTGAAATAACAATAAATTCCAATCCAGTAGTCACGAAAGACCTGTCAAAATACAATTAATTTCAAGAATGCATCCGAGTACATTAAAGTAAAGTCAGTTTGAATCACAGAATTGAAAATTTTAGAACCAGTTCACATTTCATGTGGAAGATAGTAAACAGTTGTACAAATTGGATACTTACCCTGTGATAGCATATATTATAGCGGCCTTCACACGCGCCGTTTTATAAGATAACCTCGAAAGGAATTTTGATCCACGGTCAAAGGTCGACTACACTCTTAACATATCACAAGGAGGTGCACGTGTACAGATGTGTACTTAATTTAAACAGATTATAGCTCCGATCCAGTCACTTCATAATTAAAATAAACCAGAATCTTCCTTTTGTTTACACCGACACTCATTGACACATTTAATTTTTATTTTGGTTTCCAGTTATACCAACTTGATCCCGCAGGCCTTATACTTTGAAGCTCACGGGCATACATCGATGCACACGAGGTGGCCTACCGTCTCTAGGAACCAGGACGAAAACTCAAATGCAATATAAACTGTAACTTTATACAACAAACGCATTCATTTTATTTTAGTTATGTACATTAGTAGGGAATAAATGTATATTTTGGTCAAACCTCTTTCTTTAAATCAGTCTAAGTGGGAGTAATCAGGACCTGGACCCAACAAGGGCTACCATTCTTAAAAGGGCATAATTGATAATGCTACAGGGGCACTTTCCAAATTAAATATAAACTTGAGATTATTACGAAGCCCCGGATAGCATTACAATATAACTGTCTAAGGAATAGGAAATAAGTAAAGAGATTCAATTTTATGAGGGCAGGTAGATTTGGAAATATCCCATTATGCTCTTATAACAACTGTTGGATTACTATGATAGAATCGAGAATTTGAACCTTAGTAGAAGGGAAAGCTACATCAAAGCTCAGAAAAAACCTTCAGTTTCAACACCTGTAGGGGATATACTTAAGTTTGCTGAAATAATATGAATTGCGAACATGCGATGGGAATTTGCCAGTGTACCTCCTGAGTATATTGATTAGATGGTATGTCTCTCACGATGGGTGGAATATCCTGTTTGTGAATTTTAAGAACCCTATAGAGTGGAGAGCGTTTTAAATAGCGAGGACTCAACCTTCTTTGAATATCAGTGAGATCTAAAAATTTTATAAGAGAAGGGATTTCCGTTCGATTTTGGAAGTAAGGAGTAAGAAAATTCTTAGAGCAAGAACCTAACCTTATTGACGTACTTGATTCGGTCTATAACTACTTTATCGTTACCTTTATCTGCGAACAAAATCGACATATCGGAATTGGCATATGAGCTGTTGAAGCCACTCCTATCCGTTTTGGTAATGTTTCTTTTGGGAGGTTAAAAGATCGTAAGCATCTAACAGTTTCGAAGCGTACAAGATCAGCTACGATTGAGCGTTTATACCAAAAATGCTACCGAACCGATCAACTCTTCTGCTTTCGGGACGAGTATTTAAATTTTAAACATTTGGAAGCGCCTAAGATGAACACCTTCGATATCATATTTTAATGGTACACTTTATCTTTTTCTTCTTGTTTTTCGTCTAAATTTAGGCCAGTGTCATGTTTAGTTCTGAAATGTTGTGGTTGCATTAACCTTCTTTGCTCGTAATTCGGGTAGGTAGCTAAACTTGCCCGTCGAAATAGAGAAAGAGTTCCCCTGTTAATCACTACCACAGCTGTTTTCGTGGTAGTCGAGGAGCGTATCCTTAGTCGATTAACAAAATGCAAGGTTTTACATTTTTGTGGTAAATAGATACTTTATCATTTCCATTTGGTATTGAGGAAATAATAGCACTGTTTACCTTTATAGTTTAATCTCAACCTGTTCATTTGTATAAAGTTATACTATCAACAGTCAAAGATAGGAAGCAATGTAATGAATTTGTTGTTTCAGCTCTAATCAGTAACGCCTCTTGAAAAAAATAAAAAGATAAAGGTAATAGCAAACCCCCTCTATTCTATTTAAATGCAATTATGTAGAATTAAAACTTAACAACATAATTTCTCGATTTACTCGCGACTTCGTGTTAGTAGCTTGTACGCAATATGAAACACGACTTTGTAAACAATATTCCACTTCAAAAGCCTTTTTAGGATACTGCATTGGTAACTAGCGTTTACATAGTTACAAACGAGTCCGGTAGATAAAATTTACCGGCCTAGACCAGTAGTAATAGAACTACTATTGGTCTAGGCCGGTAAATTTTATCTACCGGACTCGTTTGTAACTGTAACTATGTAAATGCTAGTTACCAATGCAGTATCCTAAAAAATCTTATACGATACACGACCGGTAGCATTTTTATGGTCTTGCCAAACATACAGGTCTCGCCCTACGGGCTCGACCTGTAAAGTATTGGCGCGGCCATAAAAATGTTGCTACCGGTCTAATAACGTAAATAGCTATTACAGTTGATTAACAGTTTTCTGGCATTAGAATCACCGGGTACCACCAACCGTTTTAAATTACTTGCATATAAATCCTATTCTATTTACTTTATTTCGTTGTTGAATATTGTTACGGTATTAAAACAACTTTACGACACCCACCCAAGGTGAGCATCGCACCACGGAATCAGTTATGGAAAACTGGCACACTTGCCCTGAGATTTGCTAGAAACAGGCTAAAGGCCACGGCTGGAACGCTCAGGGAGTCGGGCGTGAGTCACACGATACGTTCTGGGCAAGCGTGTTGAGGCATATATATAGGGTACGTCAAAATTATGAGGGCGCCACCAAGCCTGTCTTAACTCGAATAACCGGGCCTGGGCGGTTAAACGGGAGCGAAGTATTCAAGATACTCCGTCGATAAGAATTCTCATGAGCTGCAAGCTCAAATAACAATTTCGTGATCGCAAATACTGGAATGGTAATATTGGGACTCTTGGCCGAGACTGCGCAACCACTGGACCTACCTGCACGCTCTGATCTCTCACGTCTCGCCGTACACCAATCTTTACACTGTAAAAGGCGCTATCTGAAACAAAGCATGCACAGGTCGAATAGGAATAATACGTCCCTTAATTAAATATGCGTCTATTGGTCGCTAATTACATCTGGGCAGCAAATCGTGCCGCCAAGCTTATGTTACTGCTTACGTTAAGCACCAGCTGATGGACGCGCTATGCTAGTAAACAACACACTATGGGTGGCCGGCCGCAGTGGGCTCGACACTTTACATATTAGAGTACAGTTTAGAAATACGCACTCCGGAAAAGGGCGCGTTAGTGCGCGATAACAGACGCCGACCTGCAAAGGCAGCGGGGCAGCGTGACTGCAATATTTGACCAGGAAGAGGGGCTAACATAGCCTCACTAAAGCATGCGAATTTGGAATAGTTGCCAGTCCCTGCTACGTCGCCCACGCAGTCGTTGGCTGCGGTTAACACCTGGGAAGCAAAGCACAAAGCCCTCGCAAACATAAACAAAGAGCTCGAACAGATTAGGGCGCGCCAGGCTCAGCACGGCGAGGCGTTGATTCTATTTAGGTATTAACCGGTACAATATAGCGAAGCTCGCGCACATGAAATTACTGAATTAAAAGTTAGCACAAACGTAACACGAAAACATAGGCGCAGAGTTCTTTAGCTATTTTAGGCGATGAGACGCGAAACTCGCGCACATGAACTTACTAGTAGGCTACCAAAGTAGCGTCGTGAAGCATGGTGGCCTCAAACCGGCATTAAAAGCCGCGACAAGCAAGCAAGGGGCATGCATCCGCTCACACAAAGTTGAGCGCAAAAGCACCAACGCTCGCACAAGTGACAGTTACTATGTTTAAATGGTTGCAATTACAAATACCTTAGTCCGCAGACGGTCCATGAGAGTGGCGTGCAGTCAATTGGTAGAAGGCGGCAGTCTGTGGCAGCTCAATCGCCAAAACACGGCATTAGGGGTAAACGGGCTGGAATCCGCCAAGATGGCGGCGTTAGGACGCTCTCCTGAGAGCACACTTACGGCGGCAAAGAGGCCTACTTCGTCCTGCCTAGAAAGATCCTCGAAAACAGCGAGTTGCAAAGGGAAAGCCCCCTTTCTCACAAACGCAGAACTGGCCCCAAGAAGCCCTTCACACACCTACGCCTTGGCGTAAAGACGTGCCACTCGCACAATCACACGGGACCTCTTAAAGGATAGCATATTCAACAACATTCGCTGAAACAGCACGAGACGGGAAACACAGGCTGGCGTCCCCGCAAATAGCGGGAACGCCGCGAAACGGCACACTCTGCGACTTCTTCGATCAACGGCCTGACTTGAACCTTTCAAGCAAGCAGTGTTCCGGCCTCTGCAGTGGCGTGAGCCAAACGGCATTGCCACGTGACTCTCGGCAGCCAATGGCGATGCGCTCCATAAAACAAATTAATTCCGGTAACAAAGACAGCCAATGGCGAGGCGTCTCAACGGCGTGATTTCTAGAAGCTTCGGAATTCTTGCGAGCGATAACACCCGGCTGCCAAAGTAGGGCAAAGGGGTGCTCCAACTGACGAGAAATACTGCGTTTGGGGCCAAATATGTGCAAAATCATTATTATGGAATTAGGCGATGAAGCCAAATAAGTAACTAAAAGGGTTTAGCATACGGGCACGCTGCCCTAAAGCCTAGGTGGCTAATTAAAATACCAAAATGACCTGACAATATGTTACTTGTGAGCATGGACGATTGTCCATGTTGTATCAACATTGTCCCGCTGTAGTCATATTTCTTGATATATTTTCTCTCACGCTATCAGCAGTTTTCGCTTTCAGTTCAGTGTTTATGTGGTCGATAATCAACAGTTTTAAAGTTGGTAAAATGAAAAACATATTTATAAGCACCGACCGCAAAATAGCTCAGCAAGAAAAACATTGATAAATCAAATCGTTTTAATATGGAATTGATAGTGATTCACTTGATCTACATGTTGCTGTATTTATATACTAATATCTGTTTAACTAAAATATACTGTATACGAAAGAACTTTCTGTATTTATTCAGAAATGCTATAAAATATTATCTTCGTGTGATAGTTCAGATATTTTATAACTAATAATTGCATTCAAATTGCGATTCTAAAAGAGTAACAACTGCTTGTTGGTGATATGCACAGTTTCTCAGCAGGGACCACATAGGCTTCGACACAGCTAAGCTCTAAAAGAAAAGAGAAAATTTAACAGCTGCAGCTAACTTTCATGGAAAATTTCAAAGAGTGAGAGATATAAGGACAGCATTCACCAAAGCCTGCGAGCTGATATTGATTCTCAATAAAACATTTGGGTGGCAGATATTAATTATAGTTACTAGTATTGCTACTGTGCTATTAGGTGCCATCAATTACATCCTTCTGGAGCAAATAGATTCGCAGCAACTGTACCCATCCAGTGAAGTTTCATTCTTTCAGCGACTTCCGTTAGCTGTTCTATGGTGCTTTGTACAGTCGGTAAGAGAGTGAATATGTGTTATTTATTTTTTTAGTAAAATAGCATTTTGTATGAATAGCTTTATCCGTGATACACTAATTTGATCAATGAATAGCTATTTTAAATCTGTCCTCCGTAATCCATTGCAACTTGTCAGATGAGTGGTGATGCATATTCCGATTTATAATTTTTTGTCATTGTCGCTTTTCTAATCGTATTACGCTATCTTTTTCTGGTGTCTGGTGTCCTGATCGTTCCCTTAAAATTGGTTTCAAATTAAGGTTACTAATTAATTATCTTAGGTTGCACTTACACACGCAGGGAAGCTCCTTGTTGTTTATATCAAACCAAGCTCATTTTTTCACTGACGTATGCAATCGGTTTCTATTACGGCCAAAAACATCATCTGCCTAACCGATAACCTAGATAAAGAATTGTGCACTCACATTCTGAAGGGTAAATTAATAATAAAAACGGTTGCTTATGCACTTTCTAGTAGTGCCTGGGGTGGCTTGATGCCAATTTGATGTGTTTGTCTTTTCCAGGGTACAGACAGATCGTTGCTTGCCCTTGCTCTAAAGTACTTTAGATGGGACAACGATCTGTCAGTACCCCGGAAAGAAAAAAATACGCCAAACTGACATCAAGGTACCGTAGTAGTACCTATGATAGATTTGCATTAAAAAACTCGTGTTTTGAACCTGTCAAATTGTGTTTCCTTACCTGTGTTGGTGTAAGCTAGCGTGATTTAATTATTTGATTCCCAGTTACAGTGATTTTACAAGTTTTCAGTTCCCAGTTAAGGTGACTAAACCACGTAAGCTTACGCTAACGCAGGTAGAAAAATTCCGTGTTCTTTATGTCAAATCAAACTCGGTTTTTCAGTGCGTACACAAACAGTGCGGCTAAAAACCATCGTCTGCCTAACTTATAACCTAAAGAAAGAATTGTGCTCTCGCATTTCGAATGGCAACTTAATAATAGAAACCCCTTACTTATGCACATACTAGTCCGCACCTGATAAAAATGACCTTAACAGACGTGTTTTTTGAACCGGTAAAATTTCTGTTTATTGTAGTTTTCCGTGTTATTACATTTAAACGCACAGCCGGTGTTGTTATTAATTTTAGACCCGTCCGTGTATATTTTATGGTAGTCCGAGTAATTATTCAGGATTTGGTAAAGGGACGATATATCTACTGATGGAGGTGTGTCTTCTTTTGGGTACATTGTAAGGTCCAGATGTACACGAGGTAGGGGAATTAACCAGAGAACTGTTAGTTGTTGGAAGTGATAGTTGTATAGGATGCTCATGTATTTTTAAATCTTCATTTATACTTTTTGCACGTATGTTCCACGGTGGTGTAGTTTTAGTATTTATTTGGTAGGAATTCTGGTACGCAGGCTGGCAAAGATGTATAAAATTTGGGTGGTTATGGTTTTCTCTTATAAATAGTGCGTAATTTATAAGCTGTAAATTGCGTCTGAATGCCGGCGGTAGTTGTCCAGTTTCACTATAGAGACTCGCAGCTGGACTTGATCGAAATGCACCTGTAACTATCCTCAAGCCGCTATTATATAAAGCATCTACAGTTTTGTAACGTTTCGCTCCCATTTTAAATGCTACTTAACAATAATCGATCATTGTTGCATTTAAAAGTACGCTTTTAACAATTAGCGAATTTCCTCAATACGCTCCAACCTGCAGAATTTCCGCTGTGCGCCAGCCTAACGTAATTACTTTTTCGACGCATCCCTGCTCCTCGACCACGAAGATACTCGACGAGCCGAAGGCAGCGTTTAAAAACCGAATAACCCGCAGTTTGGACCACCAGAAACCGACCTGAAGAATTCGAAATATTAACTCGATCTCCCCCAGGTACCTGCCTACATAAACGTATTTCTGGAGTCGGACTGCGTTTATTAGGATTTATTTGTAAATTGAAAACAATAAGACTATTTCGCACCAATCTGGAATCGGATGGTGCATGTTTTATTCTTATAATTCCGTAAGGTTTGTCACGAGCGTTCGCACACGAATTAAGATTATATTTTGTTATCAAAATAACTTATTTTCGTGGGCGAGCGATCCAGGCAATCTCACAGAATGAATAAAATACAATCGAACTCGGCTGGAATATCGGCGAGTTTCAATTGAGTTTATTCCGTAAGAATAAAGCTAACATTCAGATATAACAGCGACGAACATTGAAGTAACAATAACTCAAATCTAGTAAAGTCACTAAACACCTGTCAGCATACAGTTGAATTTGCATATACTTCAATGTTCGTCGCTGTTATATCTGAATGTTAGCTTTATTCTTACGGAATAAACTCAATTGAAACTCGCCGATATTCCAGCCGAGTTTGATTGTATTTTATTCATTCTGTGAGATTGCCTGGATCGCTCGCCCTTTCGACGCGTCCCTGCTCGGGCGCCATTTTGTAACGGTAACCGGGGCTTCGTAATAATTTCAGGTTTATAATCAATTTGGAAAGTGCCCCTGTAGCATTAACAAATATGCCCTTTTTAAGATTGGTAGCTCTAGTATGGGTGAGGGTTCAGTTGGCTATTACTCTGACGGACTTAAAGAAACAGGTTTGACTACTATATACATTTATTGCCTACTACTGTACATACTTAAATAAAATGAATGTGTTCTTCGTATAAAGTTACAGTTTAATTATATTTGATTTTCGTCCTGGTTTTCGGAGATGGTAGGCCACCTTGCGTGCATCGATGTATGCCCGTGGGCTTCAAAGTATAAGGCCTGCGGGATCAAGTTGGTACAACTGGAAAACAAAATAAAAATTAAATGTGTCAATGAGTTGCGGTGTAAACAAAAGGAAGATTCTGATTTCGTTTAATTATGAAGTGACTGGTTCGGAATTATAATTTGCTTAAATTAAGTACACATCTGTACACGTGTAACTCCTTGTGATATGTTTAGAATGCAGTCGACCTTTGACCGTGGATCAAAATTCCTTTCGAGGTTATCTTATAAAACGGCGCGTGTGAAGGCCGCTATAACATATGCTATCACAGAGTAAGTATTGAATTTGTACAACTGTTTACTATCTTCCACATGAAATGTGAACTGACTCTACAATCTGCAAATTTAATGCCAACGAAATTTGCTCTAAAGTACTTTGAAGTATATGCAAATTTAACTGTATGCTTACAGGTGTTTAGTGACTTTACTAGATTTGAGTTATTGTTACTTCAATGTTCGTCGCTGTTATATCTGAATGTTAGCTTTATTCTTACGGAATAAACTCAATTGAAACTCGCCGATATTCCAGCCGAGTTCGATTGTATTTTATTCATTCTGTGAGATTGCCTGGATCGCTCGCCCCTTGGGAACCTCAGTTATACGCAAAGTCAGTTTCGCCTACCTGGGAACCGCTACCTCCTTGGAGCCCGGTGCCAGGCCTGCTCTCACCCTTGCCAGCCACGCCGGAGGGAAAGAGAGCAACAAGCGAGACAGCTCCCAGGAATGCAACTCCACCGTCCAGCCCAGGGCAACGTCTCACACAGGACATGAAGGCCCTCCAGCTTGCAGAAAAGCAATTAGTCTTATTCGGGCCTTGGCCCCCGACACCGACGTCCTCTCCGATGAAAATAAGCGAAGAGGATTCACCAGTCCCTACCACGCCGACGGACCTTCCTCGCACCCCCAGGACTCCCGTCCACTTGGCTGCGACCGATCATCCCGGGCTAACCCCAGCCGAAGTACCAGAAGAACTCAGGACCTCCGAGATGTCTACGACCTCGGTGGAAGAAGCCCTGAGACCTCTGGAAGCCGCCAAGGAAGCAGAATTCCCGATCCTCCATTTGACCGGCGCCCCCGTCCTCCTGATCAGAGCGACAAGCTCTACGTCTTCTACCTCCTCGGGGAGGGTTACCAGGGGCCCTAGACGCCGCAGGCGAACCTTCAGGATGCTCCTGCCGGGGGGAAATCGCCTGAAGATCCCCTACATAGAAGCCGTCGCGCTCGGCTTAATAAAGGAACCTTGAATCCAGAAAAACAAATTCCCGTAGAAGCCCGCTAGTTACCTGAATCCGGGAAACAAATTCCCGTAGAAAAGAAGCAAGAAGTCAACAGTAACCTGAACCCGGGATACAAAAGAAGAACGCCGCTCCATCGAGCTCCAAAAGCTTCGCTCGCTACACCTGGCCATTTATATCATAAAGATGAAGCGAGGCTGACACCGCAGATAGCTTCGATTTATGCACCAAAAACCAATTTCAACTTCAAGCACTCCCGTACCTGAAAGTTTATTTGCGAGAAGTTGGAACTACAGGACTAACAACCGACCTCCAGGTGTCTTCTCCAGCAGCAGTCCATTGCTTTCCGAAGAGAGGGGCCTGTGTAACGTTTCGCTCCCATTTTAAATGCTACTTAACAATAATCGATCATTGTTGCATTTAAAAGTACGCTTTTAACAATTAGCGAATTTCCTCAATACGCTCCAACCTGCAGAATTTCCGCTGTGCGCCAGCCTAACGTAATTACGTTTTCGAAGCATCCCTGCTCCTCGACCACGAAGATACTCGACGAGCCGAAGGCAGCGTTTAAAAACCGAATGCCCCGCAGTTTGGACCACCAGAAACCGACCTGAAGAATTCGAAATATTAACTCGATCTCCCCCAGGCACCTGCCTACATAAACGTATTTCTGGACTCGGACTGCGTTTATTAGGATTTATTTGTAAATTGAAAACAATAAGACTATTTCGCACCAATCTGGAATCGGATGGTGCATGTTTTATTCCGTAAGGTTTGTCACGAGCGTTCGCACACGAATTAAGATTATATTTGGTTATCGAAATAACTTATTTTCGTGGGCGAGCGATCCAGGCAATCTCACAGAATGAATAAAATACAATCGAACTCGGCTGGAATATCGGCGAGTTTCAATTGAGTTTATTCCGTAAGAATAAAGCTAACATTCAGATATAACAGCGACAAACGTTGAAGTAACAATAACTCAAATCTAGTAAAGTCACTAAACACCTGTCAGCATACAGTTAAATTTGCATATACTTCAAAGTACTTTAGAGCAAATTTCGTTGGCATTAAATATTTGCAAATTGTAGAGTCAGTTCACATTTCATGTGGAAGATAGTAAACAGTTGTACAAATTCGATACTTACCCTGTGATAGCATATGTTATAGCGGCCTTCACACGCGCCGTTTTATAAGATAACCTCGAAAGGAATTTTGATCCACGGTCAAAGGTCGACTGCACTCTAAACATATCACAAGGAGTTACACGTGTACAGATGTGTACTTAATTTAAGCAAATTATAATTCCGAACCAGTCACTTCATAATTAAACGAAATCAGAATCTTCCTTTTGTTTACACCGCAACTCATTGACACATTTAATTTTTATTTTGTTTTCCAGTTGTACCAACTTGATCCCGCAGGCCTTATACTTTGAAGCCCACGGGCATACATCGATGCACGCAAGGTGGCCTACCGTCTCCGAAAACCAACGAAAAATCAAATATGATTAAACTGTAACTTTATACGAAGAACACATTCATTTTATTTAAGTATGTACAGTAGTAGGCAATAAATGTATATAGTAGTCAAATCTGTTTCTTTAAGTCCGTCAGAGTAATAGCCAACTGAACCCTCACCCATACTAGAGCTACCAATCTTAAAAAGGGCATATTTGTTAATGCTACAGGGGCACTTTCCAAATTGATTATAAACCTGAAATTATTACGAAGCCCCGGTTAGCGTTACAGTTTTAAGGATGTTGTGGTTAGCTGTTCCGTAGATAAAGTTGGAATAATCTAGCTTTGATCGTATTAGGACGTTAAACATCGTCATCAGCGTTTTCTTTTTTGCTCCCCAGTTCTTATGTGCTACCACTTTTAGTAGGTTTAAGGATCGACTGCACCTTTCTTTTAGGTGTTTTATATGGGGAACCCAGGTCAATTTTTTGTCGAATATTATTCCCAGATAGGTGATTTCATCTACGTATTCTATCGGGAAGTTATTTAGTGTAAGAGAGGGGTTATTTGTTTTGTATTTTTTTGAGAATTTAATACATTTTGTTTTTTCTTTTGAGAATTTCAAGCCGTTTTGTTGACTCCAAGTACTCAGTTGGTTTAGTGCTATTTGAAGGTTATGTTGGGCATTTTCTAAGTTTGAATCTGTACAATATATTGTTAGATCGTCCGCATATTGCAGTACTCCTACGGGTAGGTCGATTCCCTTTGCAACGTTGTTAATTGCGATCAAGAATAGCGTAACACTCAGTACTGATCCTTGGGGGATACCGTTTTCTTGGCTTTGTGTTTTAGATTGAACGTTGTCTAGTTTTACTTGGAATTTTCGATCCGTAAGAAAGCTTTTAAAAAAGAGTACTAATCTGCCTTGTAAACCCCAGTCCAGAAGTGATTTAATTAATCCATGCTTCCAAGTCATTTCGTACGCCTTTTCGATGTCCAAGAATATAGCTATCAGTTCTTCCTTATTTAGAAAAGCATTTCTAATCTGCATTTCAATCAGCGATATATTGTCCAGGGAGAATCGTCCTTTACGAAATCCGCATTGGTTTTTAGTAATCCTGTTTTCTTTTTCCAAGCACCATATTAACCTATGGTGAACCATACTTTCTAGAATTTTGCACATGGTATTGGTGAGCGATATAGGTCGATAGCTGGACGGGGACGTTTTATCCTTCTTAGGCTTTGCTATAGGGATTATCGTAGATAATTTCCAGTTTTCTGGAAACGATCCTGTTTTCCATATAAAATTGTAAAGCTCCAGCAGGGTAAGTTTTAAGGAATGAGGTAGGTTTTTCAACATTTTAAGGTGTATGGTGTCTGGACCCGTTGATGAATCTCTAGCTCTGCATAGTGCATGTTCTAGCTCGGTATAGGAGAATTCCACATTATAAAATTCGTTGTTACTTAAAATAATGTGTAGTGGTTCTTGTTCTACAGAGTTTTTGTAAACTTGAAAGTTATTATCGTAATTCTCGCAACTTGAGGTATATGCAAATTGATCGCTGAGTGCATTAGCTATATCTAAATTTGAAGTTAAGGTACGATCTGGAAGTTTGATTGCGGGTATATTAAAGTTGTTAAATTTATTTTCCATTTTTTGAACTTTTTTCCATACCTCTGTGGTTGTCGTTGCCTTATTTATGGAACTGATATCATTTTCCCATGATAATTGTTTGCTGGTTTTCATAACTCTCTTTGCTTCTGCTCTAGCCTTTTTAAATTCGATAAGCGACAGGACATCTTTCTTCTTCCGATAGATATTTAGGGTTCGTTTTTTCTTCTTAATAGCTTCTTTTCAGTTTTCATTCCACCAAGGAACTCTATATTTGGCTAAATTGGTGATGTGTTGTAGAGGAATTGAAACATTGGAGGCTGATATGATTGCCTGCGTGATTTTTGATGTCATTATATCTATATCTTGGTTTTCGGAAAACTGAATAGTGGCTAATTTTAAAGTATCGCTATACAGTGGCCAGTTAGCTTCATTAATTTTCCATTTCGTAGAAGTGATGGGTCTTAATTGTGTAAGACTAATGTCCAGTAGAATTGGAAAATGATCACTACCAAATAAGTTTTCTAATGGTGACCAAGATATTAAGTGGTGTAATCTTACATGGCTAAATGATAGATCTATTGCTGAGCATACGTTTGTTTTAAAGCTCAAATGGGTGGGACGACCGTCATTCAGTAGCGTAAGCTGATCGTTATCTAATAGTTTTTCTATTATTTTTCCTTTGTTGTTGGATCCTTTACATCCCCAGAGGTAACTGTGAGCATTGAAATCTCCTACAATGATGTATGGGGTTGGAAGGCTGTTTATTAAATCTTCTAGCTCATTAGTTAATTGATAATTTGGTGCGATATATACGTTGCATATAATTAACTTCTGGGGCATAAGTACTTTTACAGCCACAGCTTCCAGGCTAGTATTCAGTTGCAGATTTTCGGAGTACAGTTCTTGCCTTACAAAAGTTGAGACACCTCCACTAGCGTGCTGTGCAATACGATTCCTGCTATAAACATTGTATCCTTTTATATGTACTGGTGTTTCTGGTTTTATGTGGGTTTCTTGTAGACATAAAATTTGTGGTTGGTTTTCAGAAATGAGTTGTTGGATATCGACAAGTCTGGTAAAGAAGCCGTTACAGTTAAAGTGAATTAATTTAGGCATAATTTAATTAGTTGAAGCAATATCTTCGGATTGCGAACTTGTATAGTCCGATGAGTTTTCAGCCTGGTCCATTTCTTTTTGCATACCTTTTTTTATATTGGATATTATTCGGGTAAATCTATATTTAATGCGCCTTTCAGTAAGAGAAGGATATAGGTCTTTTAGCGTTTCCGTAAATTTTATTATATTATCTGTATATTTCCTTGATACCTTTATTGGATCGGGAGCAGAGTAAACTTCTTTTATGTAGTTTTTCAATTCATCATATGTGATTTGATATGAATTTGGTTGCTCAGTTAATATTTTTGCAAGAGGTTGTAGCTGTTCGTCTAGCGACAATTTTTCCCGGCTTGGTTCTTCGTTGCTGTGTTCCACTTTTTCTTTGGTTTTTGCTCTCTTTTTTGTGGGTGGTTTTGGATTCGAGGGTTTTATAAATTGCACTGGTGCTTCATTAATTGGTTGGACATTCATTTTTTCTGTTGCTTCTACGGTCTGGTTGTTTAATGATTCTGTGCTGGATTGGTACAATCGTTTCTTGTTACATTTGAAGGAGATATAGCCTATTTTATTGCACTTGAAACATTTTTGTTGGTCTTCCTGTATATAAATTCTATACTGGTCGTTATCTTATGTTATTATTATGGACTCTGGCACTGTAATGTTGTCATTTGGAGCAACGTAGACAAATCTGCGGAAGCTCATAATGTGTGCGTATTCTTGTTCGGGAATGCCAATTTTAATGAAATAAATTGGCGATACTAAGCGTAACCCTAAATCAACAAGTAATTTTTCGACATATGCGTTTGGAATAGATGGGCTGATATTTGAGATAACTAATTTCTTTGCAGGCGTTACAAGCTTCCTCATTGTGGTTTGTTGATTAGCAATGGCCAAGGTTTCTGTTTTGCCCAATAATTCTTCGACTAGTCGTTTATCTGACAAATACACACATATGCGATCGTTTGCTAGTCTTGATGCTGCTAAAATATTTGTGGGCTTGACTAATTTTCCTAGCGCATAGATGTAATCTTTGATTGGTATGCCTTCTAATGAATTTATAATTATGGGTATCTTATTTCTGGCGGTTTTTGCGCTGTTTTTGCATAAGTTTGTTTGTCGTTTGTTTGGCTTTCGTTTGTGATGTTAGATGTGGTAGGTTCATTGATAACGCAATCCCTTTGGCTGGGGACATTGTTAGTGTTATCGGTTTGGTTCATGATTTAATCTCGTAAGGTAACAAATACAGGAAAAAAGGATAAATTAGTCCCCGCGTGGGGACCACGCCGAAAGGTGGTTGTTATGACTATAAATTATGATTTTTATATTTCGGTCGTGAAATTTGGCTTGTGGTTTAATTCGATTCACACTTATCTCACACACTTTCTTGTCACTACAGACTAACATCCGTTGCTATTCACGGTCGCGGTCCGACGCAAATATTTTCATATGAAGAAATTACCATTGAAATCCCTATGGTGCGTAAAGCATTTCTACACCCTGTATATTTTTTCCCGCTGCTGATCATGTAAGTCAGTGATACAGCCTTAGTAACAAAACGTGTAAGTCGGTGATTATATTTGTTTGCTGCTTTTTCTTGACAACGAAACTTAATATTATTATTAAGTTCCTAGGATAATAAAATTAGGAAGGCAAGATGCAGATTTAGACGTTTTGTTTATAAATTGCAAGTGTTTATGTGACATGTGACACTCACAGGTAACACGACTCACGAAAACTAATCCTGGTGACAGGTGACAAACCAAACGATTTTTCAAAAATCTAGGAAAATTTCGATAAGCAGCGGGAAAAATATAACAAGATAACTCGGAATGTATCGCCTATTAACATTTTCGGCAGGCAACAAGCCGCGACTTCGTCTTGGAATGTACTTGCCTACCTGAAATGCTAATAGGGCCTTACATTCCTTGTTACTTAAATAGCTATTATCTACTAGCAACATGATATTGTACATTTTCGGCATAGAAACAAAATATGAAAAGCTACTCATAACTCCCAAAGGACTTGTCAAATTATTTCTCCCTCAAACTCATGGTAACAATGCAACTACAATTAACGTCTTAGCAACCATACAATGAGGCAATCCTTGATGTTACTTACATACTCAAATTTTAAATGTCATTATGACATTTAGAAATTTCATACTATTTTTGCGAATATGCTAGTAGATAAAATATTGTATGCACCACCGGAGATATTCATGTTCTTTACCTTCGGTTGACTCTCGGTCTGTAACACATGTCAACCTCAGGGAAAAAACATATTCATACCTCCCTTAATGCATAAATATCTATTTTAATTCTGTTTCGATTGCATGTATCCTTGGCATTGTTAAAATCAGTTTTTCAAACTTCAAATATTACCTTTTCCATATTTAGCTAATTTTCAAAAATATGCGTTTTAATGTTCTATGATATGGAAACCAATATTTGAATTCAATCGATTTTATAAATACCTATCAAGCTTTAAGAAACGTTCTCACACCGTAATTTACAGTTTTAACGAATAGGACTGAAAGCATAGGGTCATATAATTACTCTAATTGAAATACCTTCATGCTACGGACTATGCTATCTAGCACGTAATGTTGTAATACTAGGAAATGTCGCTGTTTAGGTAGTAATTAAATATGCGGTTTCGTGCAGTATTATGTATGTTCATATTATAAAGATTACATTATTCAGTAGGTAGCCAACATTATCTTGCTGGATCACCTAGATTTCAGGACACCAACGAAAGTTTTAAATTTGTATATTACGTGTACATTAACACACAACTTCTACCTAAATATTAGTTTGTACATAAAAACTTGTGTATTACGTCACAGCTCACAACGACATTTTATTCTAAACTCTGTTTTAAAATGCTTATAGATTTCGGTAATTGTGTGTTCAAATAAAGGTGTATTTTATAATGCAATTTTTGCTTCTGTTGGGGAATTGTCATATGTGTAAGGATTTCAGCATAAAGAAATCCAACTTTAGCATAGCGATACCCAATAGCCCAGTTACTTTAGACGGAAAAACGCACAATCTGCCGAAAAATTGCAAGTGAACTGACATTTTGCATACACCTTTATTTTGACATTACAAATAATGTCTCAAAAGTTCCCATCGATATTGCGCTTGCGTTTTGAGTTATTCAAGGTCACAGAAATAAGTTTTTCGCAAATATCTCTCTTTCTATGGCTCGTATGAGCTTTTTAGTTATTACAAGAAATGAAGGTTAGGAAATTCTCTACAAAAAAGATTATACAGGTTTTTTACGATAGAGGAAGTATTGGATTCAGCCCAAAAATTCGAAACTAAGTTTTCAACAGATCTTCACGTTTTAGAGTCTCCTGAACCCAGAAAACATGTTTTTGTTCATTGGTCTGTCTATGTGTCTGTCTGTCAGTCTGTCTGTGAACAGAATATCTCAAAAGCGAAAAGCGGTATAGCGTTGAAATATCATATATAGGTTTTGTGTATTATCTAAATGTATGGTGTTTACTCTTGTGATTTTTCAGTTCCTTTCGATGTTTTCAAAAGCAGCTCTAACAATTTTTTCAAACATTACATTTTTATTACATTTTGAATGTGTATTGATGTGATATAGGTAATTTTCCAGTTGAATACCTTTAAATGAGTTTCTTCTGTTCTTTTTTGTTTTTTAAATAACTCCTATTTTAATTATATTTTAAAACTGAAAAATCACAAGAGTAAACATCATACTTCCGGTTATGTGATTTTCTTCAAAAGCTTACTCTCCCATTTAGATAGTACACAAAACTTATATGTGAAGTTTCAACGCCATACCCCTTTTCGTTTTTGAGATATTCTGTTCACAGACAGGCAAACACACAGACACACGGACCAATGAGCAAAAACATGTTTTTTTTGGGTTCAGGGGACTCTAAAACGTGAAAATCTCTTGAAAACTCGATTTAGAATTTTTGGGGTGAATCCAATACTTTCTTTATCGTAAAAGGAAGTAAACCCCGTCTGCAAAACTTAACAGTGTATTATTTACTGAATGGTTAATTGTACGTAAAAACCCTGTATAATCTTTTTTGTAGAGAATTTCCTAGCCTTCATTTCTTGTAATAAATAAAAAAGTCATACGACCCATAGAAAGATAGATATTTGCGAAAAACTTTTGACTTTTGACCTTGAATAACCCAGAACGCAAGCGCGATATCGATGGGGACTTTTGAGACATTATTTGTAATGTCAAGATAAAGGTGTATGCAAAATTTCAGCTCACTTGGATTTTGTCGGCAGACGGATTCCAATGTAACTGGACTACAAGTCGTAGTCAGTATTGCATAAAATTTAATGATTTGTTAAGCCATTTTGCAGCCTTAGGCAAACAAGTAGAGCATCTAAACCTTTAGCACAGTCTGTCTGTATCTCGAATCAGAGGTCAGCACTTTCAATTTCATTTAGCAAATATTCACAAATACCAGCTCTGTTCTTTCCCATTTAAATCCGAACACGCTGTGTATGAGCGTAGCTGTCTCGTTTCAACCATTTCTAGATCGCCCTTTGTATAACACGTGTTCATTTAAGGCGCGAAAGACTGACTTGAACCGGCGAAGACTCCGCGTCGCCATTGGTTGTTGCTCCGCGGTTATAAAGTGTGGCGTCACCCGGATGCTTGCAGACGCGAGTTCCGGCTGGGCTGCGAAAAAGACAGGTCGTGTGTGGCGTGCGAGTTGTGAGTTATCACGTCGTGGTGTGGTGCAATGGGCATCTTGAATTCAGTTCTGATTCCTTAAGTAAGGGGTCGTCCCCTTTAACTCGACTAGTCGAGGATCTATTCCTGACAGGACGTGTGGAGTCTCATTACCGCTGTTGTTGCTCTCGTAAGAGCGCGTTCTAACCTCCGCCATGACAGGCGGATTCCATGCCAATTGTCCCGCATGCCCATTGGCGGCTAATTGAATGCCACAGGCTGTCGTCCACCGCTAACCGACTTTACGCACTTCTCAAGGACCGTCTACGAACTAAGGTACCTCTAAATAGAACCATTTAAACATAATAGTTGTTACTCGTGTGAACGATGTTGCGTTTGTGCTCATTCTGCGGGGGCGTACTTGTGCCTCTTGCTCGCTTATTACTGTTTTATGCGACGCTCTGGGGCTGCGATGCCTTGTGACGCTGCCGTCGTTAACTTTCATTTAAATGTTGCATGGGCGCAAGCTTTGTGCCTGACCGTATAAAGAAATTAATAAACTCTTCGCATAGGTTTTTGTATGACGACCGTTGCTAGCCCTCATTTCAGTAATTGCATGTGCGTGAGCTTTGTGTTTAACCGTATAAACAAGTGGTGAACTCTTCGCATATGTCTGTGTGAAGCGGCCGTTGCTAGCCTTCATTTTAGTAACTGCATGTGTGCGGGCTTGGTTGTGCTTAACCGATTAATCAGCAAACGAACGCATCGCATAACCGTGCGACGCCGTAATTGTCACAATTTGTTCGAGACTTTTCATTGTTGTACAGTAGCATTAGCGCGTCCATCAGTTGATCCTTATTTTTTAAGAGATAATATAAGCTTGGCGGCGCGATATGCTGCCCGAATGTAAAGTCCACCAATAGACACATATCTGATTAAGGGACGTATTATTCTTGTTCGACCGGTGCATGATCTGTTTCAGCTAGCGCTCTTCAGTGTGAAGACGGGGCTTGAAAAATTAGAGCGTGCAGGTAGGTTTGGTAGCGGTGCAGCCGCGGCCAAAAGGTCCCGACGTCGCAATCCCAGTGTTTTCAGTCACGAAATTGTTGTTTGAGCTCACAGCTTCTAAGTACCCTTATAGACGGAGTATCTTGAATACCTTGCTACCGCTTGACCGTCCATGCCCGGTTATTCGGTCACACCTTTACTACAGGCTTGGTGGCGCCCTTTTATTTTGACTTGCCCTGTATATGCCCTAGCACGCTTGCCCAGTGGCGTACCGTTTGAACCACGCCCAACTTCCTGAGCGTTATAGCCGAGGCCTTTAGTCTGTTTTAACGAATCTCAGGGCGAGTGTGCCAGCTTTCCCCGGACTGACCCAGTCGAGCGATGCTCATTTTGCGTGGGTGTCGTTAAGTTGTTTTGATACTGTAACAGATTCTATTAGTAATTAAATACGGAATTAGTTTAATTGCTTAGTAGTTTCTTCTTTAAAGGAATATCTTCGATAAGCTAGAAATATCTGGACGCAGTACCCGACCATATTTTGAAATTTTCTTCAGAATGCGAAAAAACGAAAGTTTGTGAATATTTGGAAGGGTTTGAGTAGCAAATCTTGTTGTTAGTAGCCATTATGACTACTACATTAGCTTGCTGATGACGTAATCTAATTTGGTTCACAACAATGATAAGAAGCAGAAAAAAGTTCAACTATAGTACATCTTATTCTAATATTCTTTTTTTTATTTACAGTATTATAGTGCCGTAACTACATTGATTGTTGACACTAAGGGAACATTAAATACATTTAATAATTTTTGCATCCTTTAGGTATAGTAATAGTTTCTTTAATTCGGTTGCGCTATTGCTCAAAGCGTTTTTCATTTCCTTGTTGATTTGGTGGTTTCTTCTTTGGTTGAGGTATTGTTCACATTCCGATATAATATGCTGCACAGCAAGGGGTTGTTTGCAGTGGTTACATATGGGTGGATCTTCTTTATTTAATAGGTAATTATGAGTTGCCTTTATGTGTCCAATTCTAAGTCTATTTAACAGTATTTCTTCCCATCTAGTTTTTATAACTGTATTGGTCCATCTTGACACGGTGCTTTTAATCTTTTGTAGTTTATTCGTTGTTGCATCATCCCATTGTTGTTGCCATTCATTCCATATTAGTTCTTCTTGGTAGTTTTTAATGTCTTTTACAGTTAAATAATCGTAATAAATGTTCATTTTCTGAGTTGCCAGCTTTGCTTTCCGGTTTACCAATTCTTTATTCTGTATTCCTACATGGGCTGGTATCCACATGACGCGCACAATTTTCCCATTTTTATATGCACTTGTTAGTTTTTCGCGAAATTGTATCACCTGAAGATTTTTATTTTAGAGATCTGTTATGGCAGATAAAGCACTTAGAGAGTCACTCATAATTATGTATTTATTAGAATGATCATTTTGTTGGATGTAGTCCAATGATTTATTCAGAGCAAATAATTCAGCTCCAAACACCGAACATTTATCGTTTAGCCGATAACTTTCACTGTAGTCATTGCACATAAACGCACATCCTGTACCACTATCTGTTTTTGAACCATCAGTGTATATCTGAAGATAATCGGGGAACTCACTTAAGCTGGAGGTAGGTGTACTATCTTTTGGGTATTGCGTTAGGTGCCAATTTACTGGGACGGGATAGTGTAAAGAGGGGATAAACGGTCGGCCTTACCTTTTGGCGAAAGTTGTATTAGTTATTTTGCCGGCTGGTAATTATCGGCCTACTTGGGCTAGCTTACCGCGAGGGTCGCAGGGTTCC
Organism: Agriotes lineatus; assembly: GCA_940337035.1. Classification (NCBI taxonomy): domain Eukaryota; kingdom Metazoa; phylum Arthropoda; class Insecta; order Coleoptera; family Elateridae; genus Agriotes; species Agriotes lineatus. Next base: position 113,911 of record CALNHX010002688.1, read on the forward strand.
AGCTATGCTGAAAGAGAATAATCAAAAAATAAGAGAGGGCGCCAGGTCCTCGACTCGGATCTAATCCTTGTGCCGGACCGTACACAAGGTAAGGACAATTTCCAGCAGAACAAAGAAAAATAATCAAACCAACCACCAATGAAAATATCACAGCTTTATTGTTAAATGGTGGATATGTACTATAGTGCAAATACAAACACAATTATACACTAAATCGGGCAGGCGTTCAAATACATATACGTATCCATACGTTGTAACAATTATAAATTCAATGTAAATATATATGTCTAGGTAAATTACAACAAATGCATGCAAAAAGAACAGATGAAGTTTCGAGCCGAAAATAAATATTACCATGCAAATATTCGTTAAGCTAAATTTAGGCTGCGAAACGTTGGACAATACAAACACTTTAAAAAGAAACGAGGGTACGCAGGGCGTCGCGGAGACAATTAAAATAATGTAAATTGAGTAAGCGCGAGTCGCGGAGCGGGTTTAAAATTGCGCGTGTACCGGCTCAGAGCAATGCAAGTCCACCTTGGCTAACGTTTTAACCCCGAAGGTTAGCCCTAAATGACGCTATATCTATATCCAAAATTTTCTAATGGGCGGAATCAACGTGCGTTTGCGTGGCCACACATGAACGACGGTGCCCATATTAAAAATGCATTAAAGTATAAGTATGTATATTTACATGCTAATGAAAGCGAAGGCTTGGATTTGCCCCTTACTCGGTTAGCGGAGATCGGCAAATAATCCCAATGCTCCCGTAGCGAGTTCACGCGACACTGCCACCGTGGTGTGCCTATTTTCACGCTGAACGTTTGACTTGAAAATACAGCGAAGATTAAGGCGTCCGAGTTACTGTTTTGTGGTCCGAACTGTGTTATACAAGCGGGTGAGTAAAAGCGACGTCCAGATAGGACACAAGTGAAGCTCAAAGCCCTACAAGTTCTACTCTATACATTTTTCAGATAACGCAGAGGTCAATGAGGTTTCGAGCCAAAAATAAATATCACCACGCAAATATTCGTTATGACCTCAATTTAGCAAGTAGCAGAGGGTAACCGCATATCATTGCGCGGCGGTCCTAACAAGAATAACACAATTACAAATATTAATAAGCTAACGATGCACGAAACCTACTATCGCACGATCCGTGCTAATGAAAACACACATGCCCTAAGTACTAACGGCATGAAAGAGTATGATTCAATTATAAGTTACAACAGGCGCAATGCATATTAACTACAATAACGTCTTGCCTGCAGGAAAGTTCACCAGAACCTAACCTCTCCGTTTGCTTTGGACGTAGCTAGCGAAACAACGAAGACGGCCGCAGCTGCGGGATGCAGTGCCAGCTATGGAGGTCGCAAATGGCAAATGGGTGTAAAGCAGTTGCTCAATCTTCAGCGTTGCCCACAAGAGTTGCAAAATTCACAGGCGATGCGACCATCTTAGGGGCCCAGTGCATCGGACTGGATTCCAGCAGGTGCAGGCGAACGGGGTAGGTCTACTCCAGACAGGAAAGATTTCAACCAGATGGGGAGTGTTTTAACTCCCACCGGAAATGGCTAAAAACGCACAGAACCCAAATGTATTTCCGATTAAGAAGAAACTGGCCTAATCTTACCTCAAGCTGGGGGTGGAGCCGAAAGAAACGTGCTAAAGTCGGTTCCAGGAGATCCGCCAAAAGCGAAAGGACGCAAGTAAGTAGCTAACCAATCATTACGAACGCCCACGATAACGCAAAAATGCTTCCAGATCCCTCAAACAATCTATTCGAAAAGGCGAGCCCTACCAAAGGGCTATGAAGCACTTAGCTGCAGAGGAACACCTACTAGCACGACAATTTAGCTTGAAAAGAAAGCCGAAAAATTCAAAACCCAGCCTACAGGTCATATGATAACAAAATTTGGGCCAGAAGATGCCAAAAAAACCAGTCAGGCAAGTTTGACTGCAGGAAAAGATAACATTGCTCTAGCAACAAATGGAATAGTTTAAAATAATTGTAACACCGGTTGCCTAGCGGCCGTACCCAAATATTTGTAAAAATATAGCAAGAATAAACCTAATTTGCAAGCTATGAGTAATTAAACGAGGGGTTGCTTACCAAACTGAATGATAATTATAGGAGAGTAATTAAAATTAAGATATAGCCAATTATGCCCAGTCTAAAGCATGCAAAAATTCCAAAAAGCCACCTAATGAGACTCAAGGCTAAAAATTCAACTAGCAAAAGTTTACTAATACGAGGGTCGCTCCAAAAGTATCGTAACAATAGGTAAGCCAAGGAGCTATAGATGATTTCCCATGCGAGAAACGATAGTTGATGGGATTTAAATGGTCCAAGTAAAGCTTATCTCGTATAGTATGTTAAGGTATTAATTCATCAGATCGACCTAGGTCGTATTGATTGTTCAAAAACGGGTACAAACTACAGGGTTCGCCGGCTTTACTAAAAAGAACACAGATCTTAATGTGTTGGAGCAGATTTTGTTGCTCCGGTTACTCGCACTTAACTCAGTCGGGAAGGCGTGGTTCGAAAGCTCAAAGAAAAACCGGCGGCACTTACCCTGATGGATTGCTTAACAGAAAAAGAAATGCCTGAGCGCCACTTGGTTCTGATTAGGGGTGGCTGACGTGTCTAGAACCAAGAACAATACACGTAGCCTATGTAGAAGTCCTCCAAGTACGTTGCTGAACACCTCCGCCTGTTGTTTACCAAGCCTCCTCCGAGTAGCCGGGTGACCTTGTCGTTAAATCACTTACCTTCAAGGCCACCGTCACTAAAGAATAACAAAAGAACACTGAATGGCCCAGGGCTTGGGGCTTGCTTATCAAAAAAAGCGTACTTTCAGCTTTACATGGCAAATTACACTCGGCCTTTGCCACACTGGATTAATTAATGACCCAGAAGGGGTTCAGAACTCAACAAATAACCAAAGTAACTTTAATGGGTTTATTATTTAAAGAATTAAAGTTTACACAAATCTTTACATTGATAATAATCACCCGGAGGTGAATTCAAGCTTAGTAAAAAGAAAAGGCACACCCTACATGAATATAAAAGGGGTTCCCAAGCAAAGTTACCTTATTGTCTAAATAGGTTGCTACACACTGGACAAAACGAAATAGATAACAGGGGTGAAGCCCCTGGTTAACAACAAGCAAATCAAAACATAGGCTTAAGCTTTAAGTGAACGGGCGCAATATTTACGAACTCCCGGAAAACACGTAACAAATATAGTCGCACCTTAATTAGGCACAAGAACACAATTGGTGTAATACATAGCTCCTACCTGGTAGCTGTAAGCACGTCGCTAGTTTCTGCTATAAACTCGTCCTCGGGGAAGCTTGGCGAGGCGTTGCGGAGGAACAGAAAGGGCTGGAGCCGGGCCTGATAGTTGTTTAGCGCAAAGCGGCGCCTAAAATGATGTGGGCCCCTCCTTGGGAAGAATCGGAGCGATAGAGTTGATTTTATTCCAGGCTTCAGAATGGCACGACGCAATCGGACTTTGCAAATAATGCAACCAGGGCACTACAACAATGACACGCGGTGGGCCTCCCGTCGACTTCGATAAACTCAGCGTCGGTAATTCAAAAATGCAGTACGCAAAAGGTTTTTCCCCACAAAGGTACGGGAAACCGTTAATCACAAGATTAAAGATGTCGTCTCTAAATGGATCTGCAAATGGTGCAACTATCTTCCCCTGGGAAGTACATCAACTTAAGGAGACGACTCGGCTATTTGCCAACACTGAAATATCGATAACTCAATCGCCCACCGCGCGCGTTCGTTCAAACACCCAACAAGGGTAAAATAATCGTCCAAAGGTCTAAGCTGAACTCCAAATCAAAATTTAATTACGTGAAGATCACAAAGTTCGCATAACGTGGACACGAAACTACACTGCGTTCACAGAAAGCTTCCCGGACCGCCGCAAGCGGTCCGGGAGCGACAAAACTTGCACGTTAGTTGTGGTTCACAGCTCGATGCCAATTAATTCAGAAACGCGCGGTAAAAACGATGGTCACCCCCGCGCAGAATGATCTCATTCCTTCAGAACAAAGAACCTGACAGCCTTGCAAAAGAAACAAGGAACAATTAACACGAACAATTCTAGAACCTTTGACAGCCAAATCAGCGCTTTCAGCGAGCGAGGGACGCAATTCAAGAAGCTAAGAAAAGGTATTATTTTACAATCTAAATACCAGGAAAGAAACTTCACGTCGGCCTTGTGCAGGCGATCGGTTCCTGCATTAAAGAATGAATTCACGGACACAATTCGGCAAACGCAACATAAACGGTGATATTTATAATAGTTTCGAGGAAAGATATCTTACCATGGCCTTGCGCCCGCGTTAAAGAATTGGTTACTTAAGAAAACAAATACGAAGCGCAAGCATTTCAATGCCCGCCGGAATAAATTTAAATGTAACTAGTACAGGGCCGAATCCAGGAAAAATTCGGGCAGAATATTTTTAACTAATTTCGTTAATGACCCTTATAGTTGGACTGATAGCAAAAATGGCTGAACGAGGTCGAAAATAATCTAACAAGTATAGGGAGGAGTTTTTTGGATGTTAAGACTGTACAGGTTTTGGTAATGTGGATGTAGAACATATGTTCAGGGTGGAGCTTGTAATGGACTGTATGAATTTAATTTGGACAGTTGCAGGAATATCTTAGGGGTGCAGGAATTAAAAAGGGGTGCAAACCAACGGTCTCGTGCGGTCTCACACGAGATGATGTACCAAAAAAGACCTGGGGCCGTTGGTCAGCGTGACAGAGTGAAACAAGACTTCAAACTGTATGTTTATTGACTAGAATATTTTTCTATTTATACATATAAAAATACTGACTTAGCTTACAAAGTTTAATATTTGCCCTAGTTTCAGCTCGCATATGCACTTGCGTATTCAATTTCATAACAAACAAACTTGCAGAGTGCAGAATTGCAGGCTATTCGCCGGTCATTCGAGCACTGATTACATTACTGCTGACGCTTTGTTAAGCATTTTCCGTATGCGATATGTGTTTGTGAAATATTCGCCTAATTAAATTAAAAGGATTAAAATTTATGTTTGGTTCCTAAACATTCTGCCGAGCGACAAAGGGCCGGGATGGTGTGGCTGAGGCTGTCTCTCCATCTTCTTCGTCAGGTGGCAGTGGTTGTAACCTGAAGCTCTCTGATGGGTCTGAATTTGGGCGTGGCTGCGGTTTCTTGTTCTTTCTCCAGTACTTCCATAATGTCCAGATGATACAAACTGATACCAAGATACCGATTGTAGTACCAGTGTTCACCATGATGGTATGTTGATGGTGCCACAATGGATATTCCTGATGTAGCTGCAACTCGTCCTCTTCTTCTTGTAGGCGTTGAAAATGATCGGACGGTAGCAACACAGGTTCCTCCATTTGCAGTTGAGGGTGGGTGCTCGTATTCTGCAAAGTAGTGTTAATAATTACTTGCATTGGTTTGTTGAACCCAGCTACGACAGGAATAGTAGTGAATAGCTGAGTATGCAAGGTAGTCCGTTTGGTGTATATAGTACAATCTGGGGATATCTGGATTATGCCAACATCTTCTCGATTCCCGCTGCATTGTACTGCTGCTGTTGTGGGTTGATTGGGAATAAACAACCATGTATTCGCTGCGTACAGTTTCTTCCATACCAGGGTCTTAACTGTAAACTGATGGACCAAACATTTGATCTTGTTTAATCGTTGATAGATTTCGTCAATGATGAAATTAGGATTGTCTTCAATACTTCGAACGGCGGATGGCCTACATAGGTAAAGATGTTTTCCTATTGGCTCGATCTCCTTTAACTTGTCCTCTTGGATTTCAAAATAAGTTTGTTCGTTGTAGTTGATAGCTAAGAACTCCAATGGCAAGTGCAGTGATGCGTAGGTTCCATTTCCTTTCTTTACTGGAATAGGAGTTGGTTTTATCAAGTTGTATTCCCGCTTTTCAGTTATGTGAAAATAACTGAAGATCTCGATTGATTCATTGTTGAAGCTAACTTCCATCTTGTGCGTTGGCGTAGTAAGAATCTCTAGGTTTGCTGGAAGATTGACCATTGCATTAGTCATTATTCTGTCAAATTGTGACGATGGAATAAATTGCATGATGTCTGCCCTTTTAAATTTTACATTTAGAAGTTGTTTGTACTTCTCACCCATCTCTTGTAAGTAGTTGGTGGCCATCTGATATGATGTCAACACATGTATGTTTAGCTTGTTGTCGTCCGTCTTCTTGTACCAAGGTTCCATCTCATTGATTGCTAGCAACCCTTCATTGAGTTTTCTTCGAAAATTATCCAACTTCTGGGTATTCTGACTTCAGTCTCATTTAGAGTTGCTGCAGTTGACAACATGATCTTCGTCTGACGATTAGATGAATGTATTAATTCTAGTTGATTTTTCTCCAATGATTCGATGTCATGGTAGACTTCATCGTTGACTCCAAACACTGAGATTAGTAGTTGCCCTAATAATCCTCGCTTGGTTCTGACATCTTGACTATAAATGCTTCTCATATTCCAGATGATCTGTCTTTGCTGCTCTCTCAGGTGATGATTTAATTCTTTGCAATGGGATTCTGCAGATAATACCAGTGCCTTGTCGCATAAGGTATTCATTTGTTGGATTGTCTTGTTTATATCTTCTTCATCTACTTGGATGCTGGAGATGTTCACTGCTACTTCGATCCCGAAGTTTCCCCTCGAGAGTTTTGCGTGGCCAACTTCTTCAATGAATAGGCCAGGTGACGGATACTTTACTGTATACGATCCCTTGGTTGCCGAAATTATGGTGCATAACGTAAGTAAGAGTGTTATAGTTTTTGTTACTGTTGACACTCCACTACCCCTGCTTTGCTTTCTACTTCCTTCCTCTTCCTCCTGTCTTGGTAACGGAACAAGCTTGGTAATAGGACGCTTGAGAATTGCGTCTCCCTTTGTCTTAACGGTTGCAACTCTGACAATGCCATCTGTACCTGGATGCACTTCTGTCACTCTTGCTAAAGGCCATCGATTGGGAGGACTGTTTTCATCCTTTTGTAACACTAGATCCCCTACTTGCAAATTCTCTTCCTTCGAAGTCCATTTCGTTCTGCGTTGTAACCCAGATAGGTATTCCTTAGACCATATTTTCCAAAAGTCGTTTTTCAACTTTTGAAGTAGTTTCCATCTTGTCAGTGTTTCTGAATGTACTTCTAATGGTGGTTCATTTGGTGTTATAAGTTCCCTTCCAATTAGAAAATGACCAGGGGTCAACGCTACCACATCGTTGGGATCTGTGGTTAATGGACAAAGTGGTCTCGAATTGAGACATGCCTCTATTTGGTACAGGAGGGTCGATAGTTCTTCAAACGTGAGGGTACTGTCCCCTACAATCCTTTTCATGTGATACTTTGTTAACTTCACCGCTGCTTCCCAGATTCCTCCGAAGTGGGGAGTTGCCGGTGGAATAAATGTTAGGGGCTGGAACGTTTAAAGGATCGAAGGACCAAAATGTTCAGGGTGGAGCTTGTAATGGACTGTATGAATTTAATTTGGACAGTTGCAGGAATATGTTAGGGGTGCAGGAATTAAAAAGGGGTGCAAACCAACGGTCTCGTGCGGTCTCACACGAGATGATGTACCAAAAAAGACCTGGGGCCGTTGGTCAGCGTGACACAGTGAAACAAGACTTCAAACTGTATGTTTATTGACTAGAATATTTTTCTATTTATACATATAAAAATACTGACTTAGCTTACAAAGTTTAATATTTGCCCTAGTTTCAGCTCTCATATGCACTTGCGTATTCAATTTCATAACAAACAAACTTGCAGAGTGCAGAATTGCAGGCTATTCACCGGTCATTCGAGCACTGATTACATTACTGCTGACGCTTTGTTAAGCATTTTCCGTATGCGATATGTGTTTGTGAAATATTCGCCTAATTAAATTAAAAGGATTAAAATTTATGTTTGGTTCCTAAACAACATCATTATGATTTATGTGCTGTGGGTTACTTTTCACTGCTGCTGTGTAATTTAGTAGTTGTAAATTTCTTTTATAAGATGGTGGTAATTCTCCTGTGGTACTGTATAAACTAAGCAGTGGGCTGGTTCTGTGAGCTCCAGTGACTAGTCTCAATCCATTATTGTAAACCGCATCCAGACTTTTCAATATAGTTGTGGCTGCATTTGAGTACAAAAAACTTCCATAGTTTAGTTTAGATTCTATGGTCGCTTTAAAGATTTGGAGTAACACGCTTTGATTTCCTCCCCATTCTTGGTGCGAAATTATTTTTAATAGGTCAATGTATTTTTGACAAGCATTCTTTATATACTTTATGTGAGAAATCCATGTCAACCTTTTGTCTAATATCATGCCTAGACATTTTATTTCAGAGACAAAGTTTAACTGTATTGCATCTAGATATAGCACAGGATCAGCTTGGTTTCGTTTTTTTGTGAAATGAATGCATTTAGTTTTTTCATTGCTTACTTTCAGACCTTTGAGTTGCTCCATATTTGTAGAGTATTTAGAGCATTTTGGAGATGGTTCCTAGTTTGTTCTAGGTTTGAATTTGAACAGCAAATGATTAAGTCATCAGCATATAAAATTGTTTTTATATAGTTGTTCATTCCTTCAGCTATACTGTTAATGGCTATCAAGAAAAGGCTTACACTTAAAACCGATCCTTGTGGAATTCCATTGCCTTGACTTCGAACTTGAGACATAACTTCATTTATTTTGACAGAGAAAGCTCTATGTGTTAGAAAATTTTTAATAAAATGTAACATATGACCTTTATACCCCCAATGGATCAATGTTTTTATGATTTGAAGTTTCCACACCTTATCGTATGCCTTTTCTATATCACAGAAGATGGCGATCAGATGATGTCCATTAAGGAAAGCATTCCTTATATCGTTCTCTAGTTTAGCTAAGTTATTGTAAGTACATCTGCTATTTCTGAACCCACTTTGTGTTATGTTTAGCATGTCCTCCTTCTCTATGCACCACATTAAGCGTTTATTAACCATTTTTACTAATAACTTGCACAATACGTTAGTCATGCTTATGGGCCTGTAACTAGAGCATTCAGTTTTCTGTTTCTCTGGTTTCAGTATAGGGACTACCATTGCATTTCGCCAACTTCTTGGGAAAGTTTCAGTATTCCAAAAGATGATTATAGAAATTTAGTAGCGAAATCTTTGCAGATTGTGGTAAATGCTTTATCATTTGGAAATGAATCTGATCAGGACCAGGACTACTATCTTTGCAACTTTTTAGTGCATGTTCCAATTCAGGTAAGGTAAAGGTGATGTTAAAATCTTCGTTGTTGTCCGAGGATGAAGTGGAGGATAGAACACTGTTATTGAATTCACGCTCTTTTCTTGATTTTAGAAAAGCAGATTCCAGAATTTTCTTGATCTTCTTCCCATTAGCATTTGTTTTGTAACTTCCCACAGATAGTCGTGAGCATTGAAATCGCCTACAATTATAGAAGGTGTTGGGAGATTATCTATTACTGTGATAGATCGTCTGTGCTTAGTTCATAATTTGGAGGTACGCGTATGTTACTGATTATTAGTTTCTGTGGAGTATATATTTCAATGGCAATTGCTTCCAGTTCTGTATTTAATTATAATTCTGCAGCGTGAAGGTCTGTCTTAATAAAAATACTGACTCCTTCACTTGCGTGATTTCGTTGCCTACAATAATGGAAATCTTGATAGCCCTTGAGATATGGATTCTGATTGTTTTGAAATGCGTTTCCTGTAGACATAGAACGTCAGGATTGTTCTCAGATAGGAGAAGCTGAATGTCGTTGAGTCTTGCGTAAAAACCATTGCAATTAAACTGAATTATTGTGAACATTTAGATAGATAATTGTGGATTATTATAGTCTGATGGTGCATCAGACATATCAATGTTTGTTTGTAGTAGCTGTTTATTTATATTTGACATTATTCACGTGAATCGCCACTTTATTTTTCTATGTTTAAGCGAAGCGTACATATCCTTTAAACTTCTTAATAGGAGGTCTACATCTTTAGCATATTTTTTTGTTACTGCTAACGGGTCAGGTGCTGAGTATATTTCTTTTATAAACAGTTTTAGATCTTTGAATGATATTTCGTACCTGTTGGGGTGTGCACTTAGTAGATCTTTTAAGGGTTCTAATTGTTCATCTAAGGAGGGTTGATTTGTAGAGCTATCGTCTTCTGCATTTGCTTGTATTTTTGAGGGTGTTTTTTGTTCTTTTTATTTTTATTCCCTGTTTTTGGTGTAGGTGGAGTTTCATGCGAAAAACTATTTGTATCGCTATCGGGCTCATCTTCGGTCTTATTAGCTGTGTTATTGCTAGTTGAATGTAACAGTCTCTTGTTTCCTTTGTTTATAGGTATCTGGTATGTTGTTTCATTATTTTGTGAACTACATAATTCTTGTATTTCAGCATCCATAATATTTGTACATTCTGATGTAACCTGACCAGGTGGTATATTTGGTGTTTCTTTGTCTTTGAGATTGGGGCATGCTGATGCTGGGTGTCCTTAACATTTGTAACATTTGTTATCGTGTTCTTGAATATATATATTTTATACTGATCGTGTTCAAATGATATTATTAAGGAATTCTGTAGGGTCTGATTTTCATTTGGTGCAATAAAAACATATCTGCGAAAGCTTACAATATGAGCATATTCACTATCACCTATCACCTCTGATAAAATATATTGGGATACTAATTTTACTCCTACGTCCGTAAGGGTTCGTTCTAGAATTTCATTGGGGATAATTGGACTAACGTTAGAAATGATGACTTTTTTTGCTGGGTTGTAAGTCGACGTATCTCTACATTTCCGTCATTTATTTTTATTCTTGGATTGTTGTCATAATATTATCAACTATGTCCTTATTCGTAGATAAATGCAAATTCTGTTATTTGATAGCCTAGAAGCAGCAAGTATATTTTTTGGATTGACAAGTTTACCAACAGCATAGATATAATCTTTTATGCTATTCCATCGACTGCATTCATAACTACCGCCTGGTCCTTTTTTGGGTATATAAATGGGGTTACATCTTTAACAGCTTTTGCAAAATTTTGCATCCTGTTTGGCTGAGGGTGAGACACGTTGGGGTTAATTAATATTGAGAGGTAGCGGAGTTTCTGTGGCTGGAAACCCCACTTTGTTCGATAAATTTGTTCATATCGGTTGCAGGTGCATTAACTGCAATTCCATCCATACTGATTTTGGTGCATGACCTGCAGGTCACGAGCGTATGATAGGTAGTTAACTTATCGCTGTATATAGGAAGGAATTGTTAGGTAGGTATCAAAAAGGTGTGTGTACTTGCGTTTGCGGTAAACAGTGAAATAGGCACCCGTCGCAGAGGCACAAAACTACGTCCACTCGTTACCCACGATCACTCGGAACTCCCTAATATTCTTAATTTCTTCTTGTGGCTTTTACAAATCTCTTGTTAATGTCCTTTTCTTCAAAAGTCTTCCAGAGTTTTACCTGGATATTTCTATTGTGACGTTTCATAATAGATATCGCATTTTGAATGTTTATATTTCAGCGAAATTTGTATGTGTATTTATTACCCGTAAACCCCGGTTTATGACATCTAACAGCTTAACGCTCAGTGGGTTGGAAGTGGAGCGTAGACGGAATAAAAGGGAACTTGCTCGCCATAGTCAAAACAATTCTAATTTCAAAGATAAAGGAATAAATTTGTATTATTTTAGAGCACCGCTTTGTTGTTGGGATGCCAGTTATGCAGTTTCCAAGAGCGGTCTTGGCTTAATGTATGGATTCACTTTAATATCGTATTGGAGACCCCAACAATACATTATATTGCTATGATATGTTGTATAAAAATCAGTTTAAATGGGATTAAAAGAGTACTGTAATTAAAAATTATAATGATCAATTTGAATATGAATTGGTATTAATTATTAATATGCATTTAGCCAAGAAAAAAATAGAATTTATAATTTAATATGAGGCTGATGAGAATCAGAAGGATTCTAACTTAATGTAATATCTAAATATGAATTGGAAAATGACACCAAATACTTTTTCTTGATAGACTATTGTACATAGTGGGTAGAAATCAAAATAAAGCTTTTATAGAATGTTGGATGGAGAAAATAAGCAATATCGGTAACGAGTTTGTTTTTATTATTGATATAACAAATTCTAAAAATAAAATGATGTAACCGATTTTTCTAAATATAATTTAAAAAAACAATTTTGAAAAGTTGAAATGTTTGGAGTGTAAAAGGGTTGCAGTTAATACAAAGTTCGCGTGGTGAAATAAAAGGAAATGTTAAAAATAAGAAGATGAGCATACTAAATGGAGGAGACAAAGAATATGGTGAGAATATTTAACTAAAGCAGTGCTAATCTACAGAAGAAAATAAAAAAAAAAAGAAATACTGAATTAAGTGTATTATGGAATTACATTTGACATTGTGCGTCGATTGAGTTGGATTACAACTAGCTATTTACAGGGAAGGAGAGTCGCAGGGAAGTCGTTGACAGAGTGAGCATGTTTATGGGCTTGTCAATTCAGGAAAGCAGTTTGGATGGAATGTCGAAGAGAAACAACTACCACTGGGGTTTTTTTTGGATCCATGCTGTGTGGGCTGATTCCTGAGGCAAACTAGTTTTTCCTGGGTTAAGTCAGTTTCGGATTCTGGGCATTTTGACAGTTTGGTTGTCAGTGGAGGCCTTCACCGTGGTTTTGAGTGGAGCGGTTGTGGTCAGTAGCAGAGTAGAACGAATTGGTTTCTGTCAAGGACAGTGATAAGCTCAAATAAAAGGTAACTGAGTAGGTATTAAATAAGAACTGCAATAAAATATTTGAGATTGTCATATTACAGATGTAACGATCAAGTATTTGTGATTGAATTTTCAAAGTTGGTTGGACGTACCGCTTGACAGAAGTTTTTGAATTGTCATAATTAAAATCGGAACATTAAATTTCAGAATAAGCAATCTAGATAAAAGGAATCCATTCTGATTTTCAGTTAAGTGCATTTTCAGGAGCTAGCCGGAAAAATAATTTTGAATATCCAAATAAAATATATAGGGCAATTTAAGTTAACTAAAATGTAATTATAAACATATAATCATAGGTAACACAACGGGGAGTCTTAACTTTATCAATATATAGAAACACATGTCTAATTGCTGGTGCGATATAAACCTATATTCGGATCTCAATAAACTGCTGGATATACTTTTTCATTTCTTTCTTGTAACTTCTGTTTGTTTGAGATCGCAGGAAAGCCAAATAAAATGTTCAAATTCAGATTAAAGCCAAAATTAAATTTTTAAAATTCTCAATAACAAAAATGAGATGAGGCTAAGGACTAAAATAAAGACAACACATATTTGTTCAAACTTCTGTTTGCCCATGAAATAAGACAATTGAGTGAAATTATGCGAAAACAAATTAGAATATAAAACTAATTCATAACATGTACTGTTTAAACTGTCTATACCCAAGAGTAGCTTCGGTGTCGGCTTACTGGGTCAAGTTGCAATGTTATTATTGCAAATAAGAGTCTTTGTGCAGACAGCGGTATTGTAATTGTATCGAATGGTATAATTAGGTAAAGTTCCATTCGCATTGTTTACAAGAAGGGATTTTTTGCGAGCGTCGTGTTTTGCATTTATGCAGATAGTAGGTTATCAGATCAAACAACAAAACGCGACACAATTTAGTTGCTCTGTATTTTATTTATTTTTTCAATATATTTTTAAACTCTGAACTATATTCATTTGTGAACAAAAAAAAACTATAAATGTCCTAAGGGGTAGTTAGGCCTGGCTACTCGATTCACATCTTTGTAACTCCCCGTTTCAATTTTATTTCAATAGCGCGTTATTGCGATTAACACCTTCTTTCGGACCACCTTATACCTAAATATTATAGTAAAAGAACTCAGTTTTATTGCAGCAAGCGTCTGCCTTTAGAGATAAATACCTGCAGCTTTTCCTGTTGCAGCATGTTAGCAGGCATTCGATTCCGAGTAGGCTGCTGGAAAACAGTGGAATAGCTCGATTAGTATTGATTTTTCACGAAGCATGCTTTGCGGATCTAATTGTTAGGTAGGCTGAAGGTACTTTTTTTAAACGAACAAAAGCGTCTAGCGCGCTGGTTCTTTGCAAACGGGGGCAAACAACTTGGTAAGAATGAGCATCTAAATTTATCTGTGCGTACTAATTCCGATATTTAGGATGGCTCCCATGGGTCTTCTAATAAACGAAAGCCGCCTGGGTGATGTTTTCTGCACAATCGACCGTGAAGAATACTTCCTTCTAGTTTAATTTCGCATACTAATTTTAATATTTAGGCAGGCTCCCATGAGGCTAACATGAGGCCTATTCAGTCTCCCAATTTTGTTTCTACACGTTAGTCAGGAACTCCAGAATTACGTGCCGTCTCTTGTTGCCGTTCGCTGTCCTCTTAACAGTGGCGAACTTGGAATTCTAAGAATTATGCAAGCAATTCCAGCTTAGAAGTCTTGTTTAATAAGATGCAACGCACCAGGATCTCCCCTGCCGATCGCTGGATAATTACAGCAATCCAAATTGTAGTACATGTCCTTCTCAGCGTTTTCTTTAATCGAAAAAGGCAAATGCCGCCAATATATCAGTTCTTACTAAAGCCTTAGAAACTCAAACTGAAGCGTATTTAATCACTCTTTTGGTTCAATCATTTATTAACGCTAAAGAGCGAGAATTTAATGGTTTCTAAATTACTGAAATAAGAATGTATCTGTAATCTCAAATAGACCGCGTCCCTTGAGCGTTATGCATTTATGTCAATTGCGATAGCACAGGTGGTTATCCTGAAGTTGTAATTTGAGATATAATTAGCAATTTGTGACTTGAATACTTGAAAGTTAATTCCTATTTGTGGTTTACTAAGTTATTTGATAGGAATCGGCTCTGCAAATTTAAATTGCTGTCACTTACCCTAAATGCTTATATATATATATAATTCATGTGTTACTGCGATTTTTGTTTTTAATTAAATGCCCCTACTGCTGTTATCTGTTTGTGTTCTTTCCGCAATCCCTCTAGTTGTACGAGTCATATAGGTACGCAGCGAAGCCCAAAAGGTAGGTGGCGCATTATTAATTAACTAGTTTGGCTTTTCATGTTGTGAGTAACGACAAGGTGCCCAAATTTTAACAACCCTACTGCCCAATTCTGAAGCCCCATGCATTTTTTTGCCTAGTCCTTACACCACATCATATTCTGCCGAAAGTTAAAAGAGCTAGTCGAGGCCTTGCCAACCCCGCTTTGGTAAATTTTATTCTACAACCCCTCACCCCCTCATCAAGTGTAGACCTCTTCAATAAAGTAACCTGGTCCAACAACTATAAAATTTATGTTCTGAAGTGCGTTCTGAACGGGTGCAAAAAATAATCCACGGAACTATACAAATCAGAGTCTTGCATAAATACAAGAAGCATCGCGGACACATAAAGGAAAGTATTGTAGTCAAAAAACGAAGGTGCTTGGAACTGAGCTATAGAAAATGTGAAGAAATTGCAAGTAACATAGTACTAACTGATATAAAGATATGAAAATGGTAAAAAATCAAGGGTTAACACGGGAATCTATTGACATTTCTGTGGCATTTTAAAAATACAAGAACATTATCTATATAGGGTTATCAAATCAATTTCAAGTGTATAGTGCTGTGTCTCAATATGAAACCATTTTTCGCGCTGCTTAATTGTTTTCTCTATTTACGCAATTATTTCAGGTTTAACCTGTATATTTAATTCAAATCGTAATCAGTTTGCATTTAGAATTGTTCAATTTCCCACTTTCGTCCATTTTTATACCTGCCTGAACCTCCGCTCACTATCTGCCGAGTGCAGCGCTTTTATTATCTTCTTTCCCAGCGTCTTGCAATTTGGCTTAAGCGCATTCTTCCTTTGACAACTCGGCCTAGCAGCTCTCTGACGAGTAATTTGTCGTGAGCTTAATTAAGCATTATTTTTCGAGAGCTGAGAACAAATCAGATATGATAGACTTTCAAGTTTTATAATTCCCATACTAATTACTCGTTTTTAGCTCTCTTATAGTATCCTTTGGAATAGGACCTTTGTCTCGATAATTACCCTACGAGGGAATACTTCGCCACGAGTCTTATGCGCTCCTGCAGTAGGCGAACAGAACCCAGTCGTTTTCCACATCTTCCGGCAGCTCAAACGGCACCAAGTGTAGCAGCCGCCGTTATCAGCATCGCGTTTTAATTACCCGCCAAAAGCCAGAGGTTAGTGTGTGGAAATTTTATTCATTCGCGACGGCAATACATGAAGTTGCATGCGTTATTAAGATATCCATATTTCATAAAATTTAATTACTGTCACAACATTACATGTTTTAATCGATTGTAAAAGGGGCACTCACGTTTGGGTTATCGGAGACCTGGTATTTAAGGTTTTTTACTGACAGCGATGTGCACATATCTCGATTAATCCGACGAATTCAATGTTTTCAAAAATCCACAAGGGAGTTTATTAAGTTCATGCGTGTGAAAACCTTCCGTAAAACTTTGCGAGATTGTTGTGTATTCTAAATAATTTGAGAACCCATTTAAATATACCGTTGTGGCATTCAAATAACATTTTATACCTAATAAATGCTAGTCAACCGTTGTTGATTGATTTATTTTGGAATCGCTTTAATTCCTGGCCCCCTACTGTGTTTGTAGCTACTTGCAGGTTGCACCGCTGATTTTCGTATCCACGACCTAAAAAGCGCCGAAAAGAGCTAGTTCGGCCCGCACGGTAAGTGTGGTTAGTTCATAGGGAATCAGTCAATCTACGTTTTGGCGGCTACAGATTTGTTACCGTAGCCGAGTCGCAGGTTGGCTCTTTTTTTGTGATACTGGCGACCAACGTCCGGGGCTCGATTTTTAGTAACATTTATTTAACTGAGAGCATCAGCTGTGCAAACTTAGTAGCTACGATACTTAAAATTACCTTTAATTAAAATGAATGTCAATGCGTTACGGGTTGATGAGCTGCTATACGAACTATTGTTCAGGGGACTTGACCGCGAATCCGTGGAAGTCATGAATGTTGATCAAAGGCGTACTATTTGCGTGCCAAATTAACTTTAGACAAAGCCGATCCTGCTATACTTGGCGCTTATCAATTAGTTGCACTTTTCGATGTTAAATCTGAACTTGACGCTTGCAAAGGCAAATTGGCTGAACTGTCTGTATTAGCGACGGCCTTTTCTGGTGTACCTTCTGCATCGGAATTCGCGAGACTTCATAAGCGGTTGACTCACCTTTATTCACGTTCAAGTAGGCTGCCCTCATCTGAGCAAGAACTTGATCATGCAACCTAATTAGTCAATGCTTATATCTCATACATTTACTCGGCAATGATCATGATGACTCGCAACTACAAATTGTTACTTCAGACACAAATGTTGACGCCGCTATAATTAATTGTGTTGCTCATGTTGCTACTAAAGTAGCACCGCAAAATTCTGAGCCTACTGAACCTTTGGCAAATAATAATGTTGACAAACCTGATAACATTGATGATCTTAATCCAGTCGCTGCATCTACTTTCCAACGACCTCGAGTGTCATTTTCGGCACCTTTGCCTCTTCTTATGCAGCGTTCAAGTGCGTCAGCAACTACTAATTTAAGACGTGAATTAGACCATATTCAATATTCAACGACTTCTCCCTCTGGTAATACACATCTTATTTCGGTACCAGTATGTAAATGGGGTTTATCATTTACTGGTGATAACTAGCGTCATAGGCGTTAATTCATTTTTACAGCGTGTCGAAGAACTTAGGGTGGCGCGTAATATTTCTTACGACCAATTGATTTCTAGTGCTGTTGATCTATTTTCGGGTCGAATATTGGTATGGTTTCGAGCTATGCATAACCGTGTTTCAAACTGATATGACTTAGTAGCTAGATTGCGAGCTGACTTTTTACCTACTGATTTCGATGAAGAATTGTGGGAAGAAATTAAAAGACGTAAACAACGGAATGACGAAAAACCCTTTTCATTCCTGTTTTACACAATTTGTTTGACTGGTTACTTATAAAACCTTCTGAATCGGTTTAACTTAAACATATCATGAAAAATTTGCAACTATTTTATGCTACGCAATTATCTTTAACTGTAGTTCATGATATTGAGCACCTTTCCCATTTGTGTAAAAAGCTTGAGGACATTAAATTACAAAATGCTAAGTATCGCAATCTTGCTTCTGCTTCATCTTTGCAACTGGAACCTGAATTGGCTTACCAGCCTACAACAAAAAAAAAACCTGTGACACAGACTGCACAAATAACTTCGAAAGTGATAAGACAATTTTCTGTTATGTTTGCGGACACTCAAACAGTTAATTTGCTGCCTGTCATAAATGACATCCAAAAAAACGCAAAATAAAGGGTAGATGTTCCAGCCGATCTACTCCTTATCGCTATTACACTAAGGCTGATACTTTATCTTGGAAATCTTGGTTAAGGAGTGTGAATGAATTTTGCCGCCTAACTTGCAATACTTCGGCTACTTTTGTTAAACAACTTTCTGACAACCGTCTCTATTTAACTATTTATATTGATGGTGAACCTATTCACGCGCTATGCGATACGGGGGCCAATCAAACTTTAATTGGACGTAACGGTTTATATTTACACCAAAAACATGACCTTAGGTTATGTAATAATAACTCCCCGCTTACATTGACTACTGCTGACGGTCAGCAACAAAACATTTTAGGTACTGTTTCTTTACCTATTACCGTTGATGGTATTACAAAGTCTATCGATGCGGTTATTTGTGACTGAATTCCGTCTACACTAATTTTAGGTGTTGATTTTTGCTACGCTTTTGGAGCCAAGACTGATTTTGTTGCTAAACGTTTCGATGTGGTCAAAACCTTTTCGCTACAGACTATTTGTGGTGTTGTTGACTTGTCAGTTCAACAAAATCTTCTCTCAGACTAAGTTGTTGGAAAATTTGCTTAAATTTCTGGTCCTACTTTTGGCTTAACTTTTATTTGGCGTATGGCATATTAAGACACAAAAGTATGTATATGACAATAAAATTATTACAAACGAACATTCAACAAATTTATATACTCTATTGATTCTGGAGTGGCCAATAGGAAATCTTCTGGTCTGCCGTTATAAGCCGTTTCTGGGCATCCCTCCACGATGTGTTTGATGGTTTGGTTTTCGCAGCACTCGCAGGAGGGGCTTGGACTCTTGCCCCATTTGTGTAAAGAATAGGCGCATCTGCCATGCTGCGTTCTGATTCTCTTTAGCGTGCACCAGATCTTCCTTGGTAAGTCGAAGCCTGGTGGTGAGTTGGTGATACATGGCATGTCACTGTTTTGTTTCGACGTCCATTCCTGATACCAAGCGTCGGTGATGCTCCATTCATCTTCAGTTGCGCTTAGTGCGGTCTTGGTTGGTGGTTTACTAGATCGGAGGCGGTTGTGGTTAGCGTCCTCGATGTCTGTATGGATCGGTAGTTCTCTGTTGTCCAGTATCTTGTTAAACGCTCTGGGCAGAGCGTTTATGCGGCGCAGACTTGGGGGTGGGATGTGACTGAGTACTGGAAGCCATTCTGCAGGAGTCGATTTGATAACGCCAGCAATCATTCTCATTGTATTGTTGAGCTGTGCGTCTATTTTGTGGACGTGTGGGCTGTTGAGCCATACCCGAGCACAGTACTCTGCAGCTGAGTAGACGAAGCCCAGGGCTGACTAGCGTAGAGTAAAAGCTGAAGCACCCCAGGGAGTTCCCAACAATTTTTGTATTATATTGTTTCTAGTTTTCAGCTTCTCTGCTGTTTTTGATAAGTGCTCCTTAAACGAAAGTGTTCTATCGAGTGTCACTCCTAGGTACTTTGGGTTTTTATTATGTTTGAGAGTTGTGTTTTCAAACTGGACACTGAGTTCCCTATTTGCGAGTTTGTTATTCAGGTGAAAGCAGGTTACTTCCGTTTTGCTATCGTTTGGTTGGAGTCTCCATTTCCGGAAATAATTCCGTAGTTTCTCAAGATCAGCGGTTAAAATTTCCTCTGCTTCCTCGAATGAGCCGCATCTTATAGTAAGTCACCAATCGTCGGCATATCCATGTTTTTTTGACCTAGTTTTGGGCATGTCTGAGATGTATAAGCTGAACAAGAGCGGCGCGAGCACCGCTCCTTGAGGTAGACCGTTCTTGAGTTTCTTTGGGGACTTAACTAATTTAGTTGTACAGACTATCGATACGGGTGACGCAATTCCTATTAAGCAAAGATATTACCCTTTGTCTCCTGCTATGCATGTTCACGCCTATCGAGAATTTGATCGCTTATTAGAAATGGGCCTTATTCGTCCCTCGAAGTCTCCTTGAAGCTCCTCGATGATGTTAGTTAAAAAGAAAGATGGTTCTTACTGACTCTGTTTCGATAGTCGAAAGTTAAATTCAGTTACCAAGAAGGATACTTATCCTTTACCTTATTTGAATAGCATTCTTGGTAATATACGTGATGCGCGCTACCGTACATCGATCGATCTTAAGCAAGCTTTTTACCAAATTTCTTTACATCCTGATTCATGCAAGAAAACTGTTTTTACGGTTCCTTGTCGTGGATTATTTGAGTTTACTGTCGTTCCTTTCGGTATTGCGAATGCAGCAGCTAGCCAAAAACGACTTATGGATAAAATTTTTTGTCCGCTTCTGGGTGAAAATATCTTTGTGTATCTGGACGATATTGTTATCGTGTCTGCAACCTTTAAGGAACACCTTGACACCTTAGAACAAGTTTATACCCGTTTTAAGGCCGCAAATTTAAATGTCAATCTTGACAAAAAATGTCAATTTTGCCGACCCAGTCTTACGTATCTCGGTTTTGTCGTTGATAAGAATGGTCTACGTACCGACCCTGACAAAATTTTGGCTATTACTAAATACCCTCAACCTAATACTGTTACCGAAGTCAAACGTTTTGTTGGTTTAGCTTCTTGGTACCGCCGTTTTGTCTTAAATTTTGCCATTACTGCTCCTACTTCGGACCTAATTAAGGGTCGTATTAAAAACCAACGCGTTCAGTGGACTGATGACGATCTTAAGTCTTTTACTAAAATCAAATCTTGTTGGACGTCTTGAGTAGTCCTAATTTCTCATTACCTTTCACCTTACAGTGTGACGCCTCTAATTTCGGCCTTAGTTGTGTTCTTACCCAATGTATCGAAGGTGAAGAGAAGGTTATTACTTATGCTTCCCGCACCCTTAACAACGCTGAGCGCAATTATTCTGTCACGGAGAGAAAGTGTTTAGCTGTCATTTTTGGTATTGAGAAATTTAGACAGTACATTGAAGGTACACATTTCACTGTCTTAACTGACGATTATTCTTTATTGTGGCTTACTACTATGAAAGATCCCACGGGCATATTAGCTCGTTGGAGTGTCCGTCTGTCACAATACGATTTTACAAGTCAACACCGTCAGGGAAAACATAATGTAGTTCCCGTTGCTTTATCCCGAGCTCCTATTCAAATTTCCGTTTTAGATCTTGTTGATGATGACTTAGACTCTTGGTACATAAAAATTCTTGAACGCTTTAGCCAGAGCCCTAATCAATTTTCCACTTGGCTAATTGATAATCATCGACTTTTTAAATACGTTCCCAACCATCACGCCATCGTTAGCAATTTAGTAGAATGGAAACAAGTGATACGGCTGATACCTCGTTCTCGAAGAGCTGAAATTTATAAAATTTTTACGATAGTCCTACATCTGCTTATTTAGGTGGTTATAAAACCTTCTGTAATATTTCTGAACAGTATTATTGGCCTAAAATACGTGCCGATGTCATCCGTTACATACGCCATTGTGAAACGTGTGCTGCTAGTAAAGCTAGTCAACTTGTTAGACCTGGCTTAATGGGAAAAAATTTTATACTTTTTTCAATGTTTGTCAATTGACATAATGGGTTTTTTACCACCTACAAAAAATGGTAACATTTCTATCACAGTCGTATGTGATTGGTTAACCAAGTTTACCCTAGTTAAAGTTGCTCGCACAGCCACGGCAAAAACAGTAGCTAAGTTTTTGGAAAAGGAAACCTTTCTCATGTTTGCCGTTCTTCAAATTTGTATGGTTGACAATGGGCCACAATTTATCAGTTCTCAGTTCAAGGCTTTAATGAAACAATATCAAGTTCAGCAAGTTTGGTATAATGCTTCGTACCATCCTCAAGTTAACTTCGTTGAAAGGGTTACCGAGTAATCGGAACCGCTCTTCGTTCTTATGTTTCGGATAATCATCGTTCGTGGGACGAACACTTTAATCACGTTGCACATGCATTGCTTAACGCTGTTCATGAGATAACGAATTATACCCCCTCATTTTTAAATTTCGGGAGGACTGTACCAGTTTCTGGGACTTATTACGGTCGTCTTAAAAATATCCAAGAGGAAGAATTATCATTAGAAACTCGTCAAGATCTAGTTTCAGATGTTAACCAACTTTCAGAACTTTATCCAGACGTTGTTGAACGCCTCAATATTTCATATCAAGGCAATTCTAAGCATTATAACTTGCGTAAGCGTCCATTAAAGTTTAACGCTAATGATTTGGTTTGGAAGAAGAAACTATGTTTTATCTGATGATTCTAAATCTTTCAATCAGAAACTTTCACCCAAATATGTCAAATGTAAAGTAATAAAAGTTACTGGTCCCCTTGCTAGTAACCGTGCCTGACAATAAGAACGTTGGAGTTTGGCATATAAGAGATTTAAAACCGTACTTTGGAGAAGAACAAGTGGACGAGTGAATTTTGGTGTGTATGATTGTGTGTATGATAGTGTGTGATGATGTAAGTGCATGTTTAGTTTATTTACTTACTCACGCTAAAGATGTTATAGCACTGTCAACATTATTCTCACCTTTTCGATATTATAACCAATTACTATTATTATTGTTGTTTTATTGAGTGCTTATTTAAGCTGCGTTTTTCCTCTGCTTTCGAGTGCTAGTTAAGCGCTTTTAGCTATCCCTTTTTATTACCGATTTGATTTTCCCTATCATCTGATTATATTAGGTGAAACCCTTATGAGTGACGGATTTCCTCGCTTCCTTGTGATAGCGATTGGACCTTTTTGTCGAACTCTTCTTGAGTCTTTTTCTTGATAGTGAGACAAGTGTTTAAGTGAATTGCTTTCATGTGGAGTGTATGAGCCTTCTTTATTTTTGTTTCAAAGTTTATGCTTCTGATGATTGAAATTGCATCACTTATAATCATGGTCTTCTAGATCCGTTTTCTGTATTTTGGGTGGTTGATTGGGCACAGCAGGGATGGTCACTTTAGGGAGCACTTTCATCTTGCTTTCCCTCTAAGCAACGCTAGCAGTTGGGGTTGTTGCTCTCCATACTTTGGGATTTTTTAAGAGTGCTTTCCCTATGCGTGCTTGTGTTCGCTTAGGATCTTGACTAATTTGATTTTCAGGTCGTTGATCATGGCTCTTTAGCTATGTTGTTTTTTATGGGATTTTTTCGAGGCGATTTATTTTTCCTTGCATTTTTTTGAATTCGGATTTATTCCCTTGCATTTTTTTGAATGCGGATTTATTCCCATGCAATTTTTGAAACGTTCTGTTTTTCGTTGCGGTTGTTCCTCTTCTTTAAGCGTGTCCATGTTGCCGTAGACCCGGATTCCGGCATGGAATAGTAGACCTAGCTAGTCGAAGCTTAGTTGAGAAGGTGCGGCTGTTCAGGATGTGTTATCCACGGATTCGTAGTATTTCCTGGGTTATTACCCGAATTTTTTGTCGCAGTACTTCTAATTCTACTATATTTCATAGAGTAGAAGTTTTTGTATCTTACCTCCGGTGTTTTGCTGTTTGTTAGTTCACACAGTATTTCGGTGTGCAGTCGCTTCTGGACTGTTTACTTTTCCTCGACCAACAGGGTTTAGGATTTTTCTTTTTTGGGGCTCTCGTTTACAGTCGCTTACATTCGCGGTGACTACTACGGGGGCCCGCGCTGAGTGTCTGTGATCAACGGCGTCCTCACCTTTTGCTTTTTTACCCATTTCACTACAATAGCTTCTTTTGCACAGCCCTGCGTTGACTAGCTGACGGACGTGACATCGGACTAATCCTTTCCAGATCCTTTCTAATTATGCTATATTCTTTTACTACATTCTTTTAGTATCCACTAACCCCTTTTCCGATGTCTTCTATTTTCTACCTTCTGGTTAGCTCTTTTTCCGTTGGTTGTGGTACGGAGCCAAGCGTCTAACTTATCCACCGGCGCGCCCTTTCTATCTAGCGCGACTGATAAGTCTAGCGCTTTGCTCTCGACTACTTCCTCCGTAGCAACTTTCTATCTCTTCTCCTTTTTTTAACTATTCTTCCATTTCCACACTTATTTCTATACTTTCCTTTCGCCTTCTGACTGACGTTGACTTGATTAATATCACTTTGTTTTATATTTCAGGTACCTCCGTTAGAGTACGTTTTTTTCCAGGTTGTTCCTCTGTTAAAAATCTGGCCGTAGGGAGTGAAACCATTTTTCGCGCTACTTAATTATTTTCTTTATTTACGAAATTATTTCAGGTTTAACCTGTATACTTAATTGAAATCGTAATCAGTTTGCATTTCGAATTGTTCAATTTCCAACTTTCGTCCATCTTTATACCTGCCTGAACCTCCGCTCACTATCTGCCGAGCTCAGCGATTTTATTATCTTCTTTCCCAGCGTCTTGCAATTTGGCTTAAGCGCATTCTTCTTTTGAGAACTCGGCCTAGCAGCTCGCTGACGAGCAATTTGTCGTGTGCTTAATTAAGCATTATTTTTCGAGAGCTGAGAACAAATCAGGTATGATGGACCTTCAAGTTTTATAATTCCCATTTTAATTACTCGCTTTTAGTTCTCTTAGAGTATCCTTTGAAATAGGACTTTTTGCTCGATAATTACCCTACGGGGGAATAATTCTCCACAAGTCTTATGCGCTTCTGCTCTGCGAACAGAAACCAGTCGATTTCTACATTTACGGGAAGCTCAAACGGCACCAAGTGTAGCAGCCGCCGTTATCTTTTAATTACCCGCCAAAAGCCAGAGGCTAGTGTGTGGAAATTTTATTCATTCGTGACGGCAATACATGAAAAGTTGCATGCGTTATTAATATATCCATATTTCATAAAATTTAATTACTGTCACAACATTACATGTTTCAATCGATTGTAAAAGGGGCACTCACGTTTGGGTTATCGGAGACCTGGTATTTAAGGTTTTTTACTGACAGCGATGTGCACATCATTTAAATATACCGTTTTGGCATTAAAATAACATTTTATACTTAATAAATGCTAGTCAACCGTTGTTGATTGATTTATTTTGGAATCGCTTTGATTCCTGGCCCCCTACTGTGTTTGTAGCTACTTTCAGGTTGCACCGCTGATTTCCGTATTCACGATCTAAAAAGCGCCGAAAAGAGCTAGTTCGGCCAGCACGGTAAGTGTGGTTAGTTTATAGGGAATCAGTCAATCTGCGTTTTGGGGGTTACAGATTTATTACCGTAG
The DNA here is from genome assembly GCA_940337035.1 of Agriotes lineatus. NCBI lineage: Eukaryota > Metazoa > Arthropoda > Insecta > Coleoptera > Elateridae > Agriotes > Agriotes lineatus. The sequence continues at coordinate 139,522 of CALNHX010002688.1, forward strand.
CCGAGACGCAGGTTGGCTCTTTTTTGTGACAAATATAATTTAATTGAAGTCTCGGCACTCCAGATCAGAAACTTATTTGATCACCTGATATACAAAGATGAACAAATAGAAAAAGGAGGCCATCAAATACAGATCATGTGTCGCATCATATGACGGAAAGTATTTCCAGCGTTCTTCAAAGTAATATCCCTCAAATTGACGCACCATTTACATCGACGGAAAGACTGATTAAACTTGTCGTAATAAAGTCGCGTTCAGCTCGGTGATAAAATTCCGTTGAAAATCTTCCACTTCGTGAAAATTTCAGTGTTACTTTGCATTATTGTGTAAAAGATGTCACTTTCCGGAGGTTGCTAAATACGGCGACACACGACAAATGCGTTTTAGTAAACGCTCCGTGACACTATTATTTATAGTGCAGGATAGTGAAACTGACGGTTGGTGGCACAAATTACTTGCAAACGATGCCTTGACTGTCAAAGTATGTGATCAGCATGGTCTTCACCGTCGATTTTTGGAATAGCAATTTCTTTAGTCTGGGAGACATCTTCGATCCCATTCAATGCTTTGTCTCTTACACTCTAGATCACACATCACGACTCGTCACCAGTACGCTGCTTTGATGTTAATTTGACGTATTTGTCCAATAACAGGGTATAAACAAATCATTTCCCCTCTCCCCCGTAATTTAGAGTGATTGAACAAATACATCAAACTGACATCAAGGCACCCTAGTCACCAGTAACAATTAGGTTCGGGAAATGTGGGTCAATGTCAGCCGTTGCAATAGAGTCGTGAAAGGTGTGAATTCGATTAGTTGATTGCTCATGGTACGAAGTTGGCACACACATTACTTTCCCGAAACCGTTCTACAAAATAATTTTAATGGTTTAAGGGTTAATACACAGTTTCTGCTTCATCATTTTTTTAGTTATTGGTCAGAGGTCACATGTTGTCGAATTGTTTTGATGGTTTGTGTGCTCTGGCTGTAATTGGATGATCATGTTTTAGATCATCGAAAAGGTTCTCTTGAATTTTATGAAATAGGGAAACCTAACTGGTTTCGTGATCTTTGAACTAGCGTAATTAACTTTAAAGTACGCGGAACTGCACTGCATTTGACATAATAAAATCAAACAGTAAATTCATAACACTACATTTAAGCGGGTCAGCCTTGCAACAGTTACGGCAACCAAACATTGTCTACACCATTTTTACCTGTTTTTTGTGATACGCAAAACCTTCGCCTATGTTCGCTTTAGAAGAAATTCCACAGAGTAAAACAATATTGATACTGATGCAGAGTGCTGAATGAAATGTATGTCAGAAAAATTTATAAATATAATGCAGTTCAATCTATGGTAGAATACGAAAATCAAGGAAAGTTGAGACAGATTTGTGGGCTTGGAAATGAAGCTTTTGGCTTACGTGTCCTTTCAAGGCTGTGTCCTTAGCAGGGCAAAGAATGGACAACGGCAGTTCAAAAATTTGCTACGAGCAATTAATGTGAGTGGCGGGCCTTATTTTACAGGCTGGTTGCAAAACGTTACATTTCGAGATGATACAAGGTGTTCTTTGACTGTACCCGACTGTAGGCCAGTCCACGATATCTCTGACAAACGTGATAAACATGCCAAAGCGGCACGGTAAAGATCTTTACAAACGGCTATATTTACGAAACAGCTAACACACCACGATATCTGCCCAAGTACTGATAAAAGTTTTTATTCATTAATTTGCAAAAGTGTCCGTTATCGTGATCGTGTTAGGAAAAACGTATATAACTCGTTCGAAACTGTATCGTATGTTCGTGTTTTACCTCATTTGGTTTCGCTACGCTTCGCCTCGTTTCTCAAACATACTCGTACGATATATGTCATTTTCGCGATTTGGTATGTAATACACTATACCACACGTGTATTGTACAATATGCCATATACACCTCCCCCCCCCCCCAAACTTAAAAAAAGTCTAACAATAATCCGAAGCTTCTCATTATAAAAAATTAGTTTAAATTAATGCAGAGATTGCTTTGTTAATATTTACAACGAATAGTTTATGTTTTATGTCTTACAGTTAAAGTTTCTATACATCTTATATACTAGCTTTGCTTAAATCTGGCCCGCCACCTGTTAAGCGAATATTTTAATTTAGTTTTGAATACTTACATGTTTCTGTTTTATGCCGAACGTTTGTAGTAGTGTCTTTCTTTTCTTGAATAAATTTGAATTTAAAATTAGAAGATTTTTGCTATGCTCCGTTTTAGCCTTTATAGATCGCCCCGCTTCTTTTATGCGTTTTGGATACATTGTCTAAACTCCGAAATTCAGGAATCGTAAACTGGATTTGGTCGCCCTTGAAGCACCGACATCAGAATGTCGATTCGTTGTCATGCGTTTCTGAACCAATTATTTAAGTTGCCGCTGCACCTGCGGCGATGTGCTTTTGGTGTTGTCTTTTATGCGCCAGTCCACAACGGTTTCTCTTTCTACTTGCGCCTTTTTAGATGTTCGCAAGCAAAACATTCATGATCGACTTTGGCCTAATTTGTTGGCCTATTATTAGTGATTTTCTTCGAAAAACGTGGTGTATTTTTTCACAGTTCACTCGCATACCGCGAATTTATAAAGGTCGTACTTATCCAAGACTATTGGGTTTGGTTTGCCCAACGAGTTAGTGGCGGAGTTAAGCAACGCTGTGGTTAAAATTTCAAAGCCGGAAGCTTTTAGGTATGTGCCCGCTTTCTCCTTTTAATTCTAGGTGATAATTAGGCTTTCTTTAGGTAAAATTTGGAATTTGTTAGCTGGTACTACCTGCTGAATTAGCAGCTTGTACTGAGTGTTCTCGTCCTTTCTGTCAAGAGTCCGTGTTGAGGCCAAGCTTCGGTTTCTTCTAGATTACAATTTCCCGCTGCATTTCGCTTCGCGAACGAGCCTTGCGGTTCTAGGTAGAGATACTTTACTAGTTCTAGGAGTGTTAATACACCATCTCGTGTCGAGACAGGTAAAACAAATTTGCTTAATTGTCCTTGCCCTCTAAACTTGAAGCTACCGACCTCTTTAGAATCACTGGTACATTTACTGGAACACTTTATGCATAGCCTGAGCTATGTGCAAATTGCTATTTTTATCTAAACTTCGCAACAATTGAAGTGGGCCAACAACAAAAATTATGCTACCATGTTTATTTTAAAACAAAACAATATCGTATGTAGCTGCTAAGTGTAGTATTTGTTGATACAAGCTTGTGTTAGAAATAAAATAAGATTGCTACATTATTAGGCTATAAAACTTAATATTTATTACTATAATCGTAAAGGTATGTTTTACTTATGATTTACTTACATTGTTTTAATGCGGTTTGTGTTCTTATACTATTCCCAGACAATGGCAGGAAGAATATCGAGTAAGAAGAGATCGCACTCGATACTAATTTAAAAACTGCTTTCAAAAAATATTTAAAAAAATTCTATTGCTTCATTGTTTTATAATCAATATTGTTAAAGATTCCAGATTACTGTTAATTGCAATGAAATTATATTAAAACATATTAACATATACTATTTCATTCTTCCATTTGAAATCATTTTCCTTCTGTATGCTAATTTTTTAATGGGCCACTTCAATTGTTAAGAAGTTTATTTCTCAGATAAAGAGAAAATAAACAAATATTATTATTTTAAAGTGCTCACGCTGTATATATTTGTCCGAAAATATCATCTTCCTCCAACAAATAGTTTTTGAGTTATACCGGCCACAGACAGACAGGCAGACGGCAGACGATCGACAGCCAGACAGGCAGACATCACGAAATGGAGAAGACCTGTTTGTCATCATCTTGCGATACTGAAACGTAGACGTCTGGAAAAATTCCGGAATGTAATTTTTTCGCGATTAAAATACTTCTTACAGCTTTTAGACGATGGAGGTAACATTATAAGAAATGCATTTTGTCATGGTATTCATCACTGAAACATAATCTAAAAGCTAATAAATATTGCAGTATAACTCCAATTAACTGTAATGCGTTAAGAATAAATTTTTTTATCTTACAGTAGCGCCTATTACCATACATTATACAACTGTTTTCAGTGACTAAAATGAAGTTTTATTCACTAGCGAGTATAAAAATCTTTTATACTCACTAGTGAGTAAAACTTCATTTTATTCACTGAAAACAGTTGTATAATGTATGGGTAATAGGTGCTACTGTAACTATCTATTGTCTGTTTTGCGTCATATTCTGACGGCTCAAACTCTTTAGGCACAAGAATTGTTACTGTAAGATAAAACGTCGTATATCACACGTGACCGAAATGCCATTATAAGCTGGTGAGAAATTGTATCGCTCGTGCTGGGGCACTCGCGATTCATAATTCTCACTCGCAAATAATGATGCATTTCTCTCACTTATAATATAATCTATTATTATCTTACAGTAGCGCCTATTACCATACATTATGCAACGGTTTTCAGTGACTAAAATGAAGTTTTATTCACAAGTGAGTTTTCATTATTTATACTACTGCATTGTTGGTAGCACTGTGAAGCTATGTCAAATTCGCAATTTTTAGGTTAATTTTTGCGTCAGTCTGTGTCAAATAACAAACAAAACCTAACCTACGAACCTCGAATTTGACATAGACTGACAATACACTTCAGTACTGCCAATACACTTCAGTACTATCAAACGTATATCACAAATCATAGGCGACTAATTATAAATTTATTTCGCGACATATTCTGACTGCGCAAACTATTTAGGCACAAGAATAAATTGCTACTGTAAGATAAAACGTCGTATATCGCACGTGAGCGAAATGCCATTATAAGCTCGTAAGAAATTGTATCGCTCGTGCTGGGGCACTCGCGATTCAAAATTCTCACCAAATAATGATGCATTTCTCTCACTTATAATATAATTTACTATTATCTTACAGTAGCGCCTATTACCATACATTATGCAACTGTTTTCAGTGACAATTTAATGCATACACTAAAAATCCCATAAGCCGCAGATTTTTGGTCACTATGACAGCGGCAAAAGTTAGCCCTAACTTTTCCAGCGACAAAACGGAACCTAACTTTTAAAACGGTCTAATTGTAAAATAATGTTTGCCTTGTTTGTTAATTTAGTGACTTCTAAATTACCTAATATGTAAATTAAATATGTATTCATTAAATTGTCGTATTTTTTTAATCGAAGTAAACTTAACATTTATCATTCGAGTTTCCTTTCTTTTGGGCAATTCAACTCAAAAAACTGCCAGAAAAAATTACTCGTCCTTCGGACTCGTAATTTTTACGGAGGCAGTGTAATTATAAGTGACTAAAATTAAGTTATATTCACAAGTAAGTTTTCATTATTTATACTACTGCATTGTTGGTAACACTGTCAAGCTATGTCAATTTCGTAATTTTCAGGTTAAGTTTTGTGTCAGTCTGTGTCAAATAACAAACAAAACCTAACCTACGAATCTGGAATTTGACATAGACTGACTGTGCAAACTATTTAGGCACAAGAATAAATTCCTACTGTAAGATGAAACGTCGTATATCACACTTGAGCGAAATGCCATTATAAGGTTGTGAGAAATTGTATTGCTCGTGCTGGGGCACTAGCGATTCAAAATTCTCACCCGCAAATAATGATGCATTTCTCTCACTTATAATATAATCTACTATTACTTCTATCGTCTAAAAGACGAAGGAAGTATGGTAATCGCGAAAACATCACCTTGCGAGATTTCTTCAGATCTTTACGTTTCAGGGCCTTTAGATGGCGAAAACCAGGTTTTTCAATTCCGGCTGTCTATCTGTCTGTTTGTCTGTCTGTCTGTCTGTCTGTCTGTCTGTCTGTCTATCTACCTGTTGGCGGTATAACTAAAAAATTATTTGTTGGAGACTGATGATCCTTTGCATGCAGATTATATGATCACCTGAAATAAAACTGAGAAAATATCCGACAAATATATACAGGGTAAGCACCTTATTATTAAGTTTTGTTTATTTTTGCGTTAAGTTTGAAATAGATGGAAGTAATAATTTTCACATAGGTCAGGCTTTACACTTGCCGAAAATAAAACTCAACAAATACAGGATAATGTCACAAAAGAGTCGAAACGTTTTAACAATAAGAACGTTCCGATAAATAGAAACGCGCGTAGAACTCATTTCAATAAGGCTGGATGGCGCACTTCGACATCGATACGCTTACAATCGCTACGCAGATGCGACGGAGTTCAAACCCCAGCGGAATACATTTTTTTAAGTGTGACAATTGATTTAATTCGCGCAAGGGAAGTTCAGTGTAAACCCCTTTACAGATTTTTTAGTTTCTGCTCTCTCTACTCGTGGAAGAAATACACGGCAGAAGAAACCACAATTTTTCGCTGGGTCTATTCATAGTTCGCAAACTTCAACCTAAAACTTCAAACTTATACCTTAGGAAATATCACACTCATTTTATGATAACTGCAAGGTCTGAATTACCACTTCAATCAGGAGATTTTGTAACATAAATAATTTATCCTCGAATTAAATAATAGCTATGTTTATGTAATGTAATGTTATTATTTTCCTTCAACTAAAACTTCAACTTTATTCAAAGAAATAGTAGGCACCCATAGAAGAATATGTCTGTTGTACTTAATTGGCGAATTAGGGCAATGGCCGAAATTTATATTCACAACGCGTTGTGGGCTTTGCAGTACGCTCAGAACGCATTGTTTTGCCCACTCAACAAAGAGTACTACTCACATGGAGTTATAGGCAAATTAACAATATCCACTACACAATTTAACCATTTTATATTTCAGCCTCGTAAAATTCGCAAAAAGGAATGAAACCGTGCTGGTTTGAAGTTGTTTATTTGGTAAAATATATATGATTACATAATGTTGTAACTATGGATCGAAGGTATGGAACACTTGCATCTTTCCCGTGATGACTTATGGCACCGAGACGATGGCACTTACGCTAAAGAGTGCTAGAAAATTGGAAACAACAGAACCTTCCATGGAAAGAGCTATGGTCGGTATATGCCTAAGAGACCGAATCACAAATACAGAAATTAGACGATGCACAAGTATTACCGATGTCGTACAAAGGATCGCGAGGTTGAAATGAAACTGGGTTGGACATGTCGCTCGCAAATCATCAAGTGAATGGGTGAGTTGCATTACGAGATGGCGAACAACAAAAAGAAGCATCGGGCGATCACAGAAGAAGTGGCTTGACGACATCAAGAAAATCGTTAAGAATACATGGCATGAAACAGCACAAAATAGGCAAAATATACATTATTTTGGGTTGTTATCACTACTCATGTCCATTGCTCTTAAGATTAGGAATCGTGTTATCGCAATGAATATTCGTGAGACTACCTCAAAAATAGTCGACATAATTTTGACTACGCATGGTATTATAAGTGACTATTCTTTCACATAATTTAATATTATTACAATATTGACTTAAAATGCTTTTATATTCACTTTTCTAATGGGAAAATTGAGATAAGCAATTTTGTAAATGAGTATTCGATATAAGAACCTGCAAATAGAATTAATTGAAATGGCATTCAGCAGGAGATGTTACATCAATTTCACTATACCTTGGTGCGGTGTGATAGTGTTAAGCTAACAGCTACCTACCAAATAAAAAATGGAAACTAAAGTGAACATTTGCATTGTCAGTAACAGTATTTGTTTTACAATCCGGTATACAGGATTGCCACATTTTTGGCCTTAATGCCTCTTTTAAAAAGTTTATACAGTTTTCGTTGCACTTATCATATTCTGCTCTTGCGTTCTTTCTCTGTATAAAAAATTGAAATTATATTTACCAAATGTAATTTAGTAACCATTGTCTTAGAATTTACTTCTACCTTACTGTTATCAATATTTGGTTGTACTATTGTAGTTAGATGTTCATTATTGAAGGTGCAGTTTATTTAAATATTTTTAGAACAATTTGATAACATCGATCGTGTATAAAGCGCAGTTACCACAACTAGTCTATGGTTTCATTTTTAACTAATTCCTATTCATATTTTTCTAATATCATTCGCAATATTCACTGCGGTCTGTTCCATAAGAATAAATCGCTTGGTATTGTTTGGAGTTTATTTTCATAGAGTTGTTAATCGCTACTTTATTATCATAGTATTTGTTTTAATTTGCAATTACATCAGATTCCTTAATTTGCGATTTATATGGTTGAACAGCTATTTAAGATGTATATATGGTAATAATTCAAAAAAATATATTCTTGTCCATGTTTACGCGATATATTGCTGTGGTTTGTTCTGTGGTAAATATAAATTAGCTAATGATATGAGATCAGCAATTATTATTATAAATTTCAGATTTGAACTGAGTAAAATCAGTTTGTTGAATTCTAACTTTTTTGAAATAAAATAGTATTTTGCCCTCTTTTATATTTTATCTGTCTATAATTCGAATCTCAAAAAAACGCTAGCTCGGTAGACACCTAACTCAAAATCAAAGGGTTGGATTCCTGATAATTTGTGAAAAATTTCACCTTAAACTGGGTACGCCACTGTGCGGCCGCATTAATTTCAATTACTCAGTCGCAATGAAAGTGCTGCTGTCAATTACACAAAGTGGTTTGTTTACTTGCAGTAAACGTTTTTGACTTGGAAATTCAAAATTGTGAACCAACTAGAGGTATTTATTTGATTTCTAGTACTTTGGCGGTTCTAATCTCTTTTGTTTCAGTGATTAATTTGTCAATGATGTCAAACCGACGCGGCTTGGATAATAGCGATCGTTAATTTTTCACCTAACCTCAAAACTGGATTCCCTTTAATATTGGAAAAATGCTTTATCTGGAGGCTTGAATACGCCTGCTTTTTATTCGACACAGTAAGGTGCCGCTTGTACACAAATTTCCGGCTCCTCACACTGTTAATAAACTTTTTACAGTACCTTGAAGTTTTCAGATGGTACCGTCCACTCCTCGGACGGGGCCCCAAAATGGATCTTCTCTCGGAGACGTTTCCTTCGGTGTTTGAGGTGCTGCACCTCTCAGCTGCAATCTGGCTTCGTAAAATTGAGGTGAACGCCAAACTAACCTCGGGATGCTTCTTGTCGAAAATAACTTAGTGTTGGGGAAAAACTTACCCACACTCTCACAGGTGCTCTGAAACTTGCTCAACACGATGGTATATTTTTTATTTGTAAATATTATATTTAAGTAGGTAAAAACTTTATTTAAATATGAGCACAAAGACTTCTTCTTCTTCAGATGCATCTTATTGGAGGTTTGCTATCATTGAAGCTACTTCGTTCTTAGACATGACTGCTCTGCACAGTGAGGTAGTGTTTGTATTATACCATTCACGTCGGTTTTTCACCCAGGACGTTTTCCTTCTTCCCACTGATCTTTTCCTTCTACCTTTCCTTGCATTATTAATTGTAAAAGACGAAAGCGTTGCTTTCTCATTACATGTCCAAGATACTCTAATTTTCTTTCCTTTATTGTTTTTATAATTTCTACTTCTTTGTCAACTCTTCTGAGAACTTCAGCATTTGTAACACGTTCTACCCACGAAACTGTAATTATTCTAAGGTATATCCATATCTCAAACGCCTGTCGCTTTGTACACATCAATTTCGTTAACGTCCAGTTCTACATACCATATAACAAGACAGGGAAAATGTAACATTTGGTCATTCTAATTCTCAGTTTTAAGTCTAAGTTCTTATTGCTCAGTAAACTTCTCATTTTAATAAATGCGCCTCTTGCTTGTTCTATACGTGATCTTATTTCTTGCATGTCGTTTCATTGGTTGTTCAGCATACACCCTAGATATTTATACGATGTTACCCTCTCTAACGGGGTATTACCCACTCTGATTTGTACATTTGGGTGTGGGTTTGTTTTTGAGATGATCAAAGACTGTTTGTCATAAATTAATTTATTCAACTGTTCTCTTCCCGCGTCTTTTTTCAACAATAACTGATCTAACCAGAACACGGACATTAGACAAGTTCAATTAACTTACTTATTAAATTAAACATTCTTCTAAATAATTAAATCTAAACAATTGTTATCTCTAAAATTATTGTCCACATTTTTCTATTGTCACAAGTCTTTGCTCCACTACACGTTTTATGAAGCCCGTTGCATGTTCACTCGCGTATTTACATTGATTAGTTTCTCGTTCACTTCCTTCATAATTGTTCCCTGGTTTCCAACTGCCTTCCTTTTACTCGATGCCTCTCCAGTTTAGACTTTTCCTCAAGTTTTATAATGTCTTGTTAGCTTCTCACAAATGCTATTTTATGCCAGCCTTAATTGCTCGTTGCAACATTATCATTTTTCTAGCTCATACCTTTTTAGAATTGTTCACAAATTGTACTAATTAGCTGAATTGAACTCTACGCTTCATAACCTGCACATAGGAAACCTCTTTGTGATTATTTAATGTGGTTAGGCTATTCATTCTGCCCAACCTAATTATTAATTAATTAGAAATTTGACTTCAACCCTGTGAAAAGTAAGTTGCTTCCTTTGCGTTTCTTAATCCTTTAATTTCTTTTAATCCAAGCATCTCGTTTTCAATGCATTTACTGAATGACATTTAACTTAGCATTGCGGCTAAATAAAACACCTCAACTCTGTGCTTTGTGATTTCACTTTCAAATTGTACTGCAATCAGAGCAGAGCTGTAGGGCCTAATACCACCGCAATATATTTTTTGGCAATCAAGCAAGTCCGAAGGAGCACGTAGTGCGAGTGGGATCATATCTTTGAGTGAATAAATGTTTAATTCACCTGGCGTATACTTTTTTATTCAATTTCAAACTCCAGGAGTGTATTATAGACGTGAAAATAATGTAAAAAAACTCAAATGTTGTTATCCGATTTTCATTTGTTTTCAAGTTATAGCATCATAAAAATATCTCCATGTAGTCCAGTCAAATGGTAGAAAATATTAGAAAGTTTTGGTGGACATTTGATATTAGGTTTCTATATGTTTTTTGGGCCGCTGTACACGAATATAAGATTTGCCAACAAGAATTTTGACCGGTAACACGTTTTTTTAAACAAAAACCGTGTAAAAAACGAGATTTTTTTTAGTTCTTCTAAAATTGATAGGGAACTATCCAATTTCGTAAATGCTGAATTTATATGAAATCAAAGAGGATAACATTTCCTACTTTATATGTTTTCCGATCAATCGTTCAGCCGCGAAATTATAGTCCAGTCAAATGGTAGAAAATAGGGTTTTGGTGGAGTTTTGATATTTGATTTCTGTATGTTTTTGAGGTTTGCCAACATTTCATTTACGAAGATTCATTTCATATATTATTTTTGATTTATGAAAAATGGATAGTTTTCAAGTTACTTTGAAATAAACTGGGATAATTCGTCTTTTCCATTTTAACACATAACTTCGCGGCGCGCTCGCGGCCCAGCGATTGATCGGCGAAAAAAAAATCTAGTACGTAAAATGTAGGAAATGTTATCTTCTTTCATTTCTTGCAGGTTCAACATTTACGAAAAATGGATAGCTTACGGGTAATTTTAGAAAAACTAAAAAAATTGGTTTTTACACCGTTTTTGCTTAAAAAAACGTGTTAACCGTCAAAATTTTAGTTGAAAAACCTGATATTCGCATACAGCGACCCAAAAAACATATAGCAACCAAATAGCAAAACTCCACCAACACTTTCTCCTATTTTCTACCATTTAACTCGACTTTATTGGGATTCGTTTGTGATGCTATAACAAGAAAGCAAATTAAAAATCGGATATCAACATTTGAGTTTTTTTACATAATTTACACATGTATAATACACTCCTGGAGTTTGGTCCGTTCCTCCCGACTCACCCTGTATATTACACACTACAAAGAGAAAGAATAATTGAATGTAAATATGTATTCTTTATTATTGAAACTTTTTACATTTACTAGTGAATTAAAACAATTTTATTTCTCTTGTGAATAATAGATTGTTTATAAAAGTTGTCATAGAGTTAATAATGTGACTTTAAACAGTCAAACCTGAATAAAACAGTAGTGAAATAGAAATGATTTTATAATCAGAAAGACCCGAGTTGCATTCGGATAGATTATATCACGAGTCAGTAGCCAACGTTTGAACACTTTATTTATAAATATTAAAAGTACAGTTAGTGTGGTTGCTACTACGATTGTACTTTTAGCAGATAACTAGATGTTTGTGAAGGTATTTGACTATCAGTTATTAGTCAACAACGTATATGATTATCACCGTTGCTATGTACAGTATAAAAAGTTAGTACATGCGTAACTATGCATTTTTATCGTTTTTCATTAGTTGATGTTATCCCTATATAGTGGTATAATCAAAATACCATACTACAAAATTTACTATATCATCCTGATAGGACAGCACATGCAGGCTCTGCAATTATCATCAAATCAATACTAAAACATTACGAATTAGAATCATACACCACAGATAATATTCAAAGTATTATTCTACAACTAGAATCTATCTTGCGTGCAATGGTAATTGCTGCAATATACAGTCTATGAAAACACACAATTCCCGCTGGAGAATACGAACATTTCTTGACGAAACTCGACATCAAAACAGCTAACTTCGGCTGTACATAATTGGACATACCTCCAAACATAGAATATACCTTACTGTATACTGACAATATAATATGTAGGTTACATATATCACATTATACTGGTATTACAAACTCAAACTGAATCATATGACAGTACAGTAAGAGTCACAAAATTTGAAGACAACAAACAATGACGTTCAATCAAGTCAATAATTGCTTAACCGAGCGCTCCTTAATGTATGCACGTTATTGGGAAAAACTCACATCTAAGTAAAGCACTTTAAAATTTAGTACAGGTACCTTAATCTGAAAAAGTTGATCTTAATTGACTTCCGAGCGGGATGGATTTCTTCTAAATCGACCTTGGCTGAAGTAACAGACCCCAATACTAGCTCGGGGTGTCTTCAAACGAATAAATACCGAAAATAGTAGTAAAGCTCACCTCTTGCAGGCAAATTTTCAGAATGCCTTGAACAACTAAGTTTAACTCAGGCTCCAGGTTTATGCAGACTGAAACAGACCGTCGGGTAATGCGTCCTAAAGAAAAAACGCAGACGCGTTATAATAATTAAAAGAAACTAAACCAAAGCGTAATTTATGAATGGCTAACCTCGACTACCCTTTACGTCTATTAGTCTCCAAGAGTAGCGCACAAGTTAGTCCTTATCCTTCAAATTCGGCATTCGTCTACCCCCCCCCCCCTTCTCTACATTTATCCGTGGATTTGCTTATAGACATCTCCTTTTATTTGCATGGCAGTCCGTTGCTCTTATAGTATGAAAACCTTTAATTGGCTGCGTGTTTTAGCGTTTTATTAAAGTACAGGCGGCATTTTTTCTGAATTTTGACTCTGGGCTCTCGTTTAATTCCAAAAATTTCGACGAGCGCTCAGAATGCTGGAGCCGAAATACTAATAAAACGTAATCCGAAACCTCAAGTGGTTTTTAGATTGAAGCCTTTAAACGCGGCAGAAGTTAACGCGACGTACAAAAATAGGTATTACGTTATCAAGCTGTTCTAAATCATGTGTTATATTTAAGTACACCTCTTTAAGCATTCCTACAATAACAGTCCAATCTGTTTCGCTACGCTATAGCTGCCTGTCTGCCAATCCATCATACATACTTTAACATCATAAGGTTGAGGACCTTGAACTGGTTGATCTCATATACTCGTATTGATATTTGGAGCATTTATATTTTTTATTTTAAAATAACACTGATAATGTGAGACCAAATTTATGTTATATAAATCATAAGTATTTTTTACCATCTAATATATCTCAGAAAGAAATTTGTTTTAAATTTGTTCATCAACAATTCGCATCCACACATTCAACATTTTGGGGAAGTTGAGAATGTGTCTCGTCCATCCAAACCGGATTTTTAGTTGTCCAACTAACTACAATTTTGCTTGCTCTTAATTCTGTTTAAAAACATATGACTTCGTCATAGAACAGCACTAACTCATGACAGTTAGTAGTCTGTTGTTTGTTCAGAAAATCCTTGTCCGTAATCAAAACCGTCATCAAACAGTGTTTACAGCAGCTGTAAATTACACGAATGGAAACGATGCCATACTGTCTACTACACTGGGAATAGAACTAGGTGGTAGACGATGGTAGTATGTTGTATGCTTACACCACTCACATTTCAAGTTTCCCAGAGCGTTATTTGAATTGTCTCTGCATGTTGGGAGCATTACTTATTTACATGCAGCTACTAACGGGTGTTTACTTGAATTTGTGGTATAGCTAACCTTAGAATTGGCGAAGTGATGTCCTGCATTACATCACATGGATGGAGACATTGAAATGAGTTTTTTTAACCCCTCACGCAGTAACTAAATTTAAAGGAGGCGTCTCGTACGCCTTAATATTTTAATAATTATTTGCCCTTTGTGTTTATCTTGCAAGCACAGTGAACATGAAACTTTCTTAATACCACGTTTCGTGGCTATGAAGGATTATTAGTTGAAAAAAAAACAGGAAATGGTCCTTCCCACAGTGTTTTCGAATTGAAAATTACTGAAAAAATACACAGAAAAAACGAATTTCCTTATACAAATATATATTTGCTACTAACTACGTGTGAGATAGCTGGGGCTACTTGCATGTACGTACACAAAATACATGAAACAATATCAATTACAGTGTTGAATTAACTACCTTTTAAATCCAATCAAAATATATGTTCTCCAAAAACATTTAAGTACGACCGTGTACATATTTGGGTGCATTAAGACCGCACAATTCGCATTTGTATTATTCATTTAAGATGCATCTTCTTCCTCGCTGACGAACACTTATCGCATTTAGGTTACCTGAATGTGCAAATATACACTACAGGCCATCGATACCAAGGCTCGTTTCAACATAACCTCCTATACAATTCAATGTTTGTCTTAAATAATATACAAACTTGTGGTAATAAAATGTTACTATCCTTATTATAACACAACTAACTTAACGTAAAACATTTGTTTGTTACTATGGCTGGTAAAATAGGTTATAAGAAGCAGTTACGTGTTATGGTAGCGTTATTACAGTTAAAAATGTGGGTATAGAAGACGTTACAACCTACGTAAATAGCAATCACAGCTAATTAAACCACGAATTCAAATAAACGCCCTATACTTGTTCAGCGCCGTTTATACCATGACACCATTTTCGTTATCAAGTTAGAGATTACTGACTTTAAGCTTTAGGGCAATAATTTTGAACTTATAAAGCAAATCTCGTCCTTCGTTGTAGTAACCAAAGTTTCATCTTTGTCATAGATTGTTGATGAACTTTTTCTTCTTTGCTGCAGCGATGTTATACTTCCTCCTCTCCCTTGGTGGCCATTTCCACAATCTTTCACAATAAAGCATCTCAAAATATTAATAAGCGAGTACATATGCGAAACAGCTTAATTCACTAATTTTACGTAAACAATATATTTGGCGGTTTGACAATTACGCCATCCGGCTATAAGGTTTTCATGAAGACTGAAAATGGCTGAAAGGGAGAACGGAGTTTATTCTGTTTCAGGTTTTTCCGGAAAAAAGCTGTAAAGTTCTAAGCACATCATCCTAAACTAAAGTGCAGGGGCTATCGATCGGATTTCTTTAAACAGTTCTAGTTAAAAATAACGACGTTGCGATGTTTTAAAGACTGCAACAATTTAATTTTTTATTAAGCTCTACTTAAGCTACCTGTTTGGATTTCTACCAACTTTGCATATCCCTCTATTATGATCAATTAAACAAACAAATTTTCCAAAACTTAACGGTCAAAGTAGGCTCGATTTGATTTCAAAATCTCTTTTAGCATTTCCTGAATCCCCCAGATCATTATTATTATTATTATACTGTAACATTACCATGTCTACAGTACTATTCTAGGATAAATGTCTTTTCAAATTTAATGAATTTTACATAATTGAAGAGGTATGTACTCAATATTTCCGTATTATTACAATATCCAGGCAAATTGTTTTTAATAGATAAGCAATTTTGTGAATGAATATCCAATAGACAGAGCAAAGTGTACATACAATTAATTGAAATGGTCATTAAGCAAGTATATGTTACATGAATTTAAATCTATCTTCGTACCGTGTGATAGTGCTGAAGCAGCCGGTTATTACCAAATCAAAATGGAAAGCCAACCGAACATTTGCATCGTCACTAACAGTATTAGTTACACAAAGCCACTGTATAAGATTGCTACATTGTTGGCCTTAATGCCTCCTTTGAAAAGTGGAGAATTAAAATTGAAGCTGCATAAAGTTTACGCAGTTTTCGTTGCATTTACTATAATCTGTTCTTCCGGCGTTTCTGTATATAAGAAATTTGAAGTTATATTCATCGAATATAATTTAGTAACGATTGTCTTAGAACTTATTTCTACTTCATTATTATCGTTTTTTGGTTTTATTGTTATAGTTAGATGCTCATTATTGAATGTGCCACTTATTAAATTATTTTTAGAACAGTTTGATAACATCGATCGTTTGCAAAAAACAGTAACCAAAACCAGCCTTTGGCTTTATTTTCAATTAATTTTTATTCACGTTTTTCTAATATCATAACTATAACTTCTTGGTTAGTACTTGGAATTTATTTTCATAGGATTATTGATCACTATTTCATAATGATAGTATTTCTTTTAATTTGGAATTACACCAAATCGCTGGGCTTTCGATTTATGTGGTTAAACAATTACTTAAGGGGGATACATAGTAATAGTTCATCAAAAGATATCGTTGTTCATGCAGAATTTGAAGATGACAATTCCTTAAGCAATCTTACTTTGTGGCAAAAGGTACTACTGGTTAGAAGAACATATGCACAGCTGTACAAGTTGATTGAACTTTTCAATGACATATTTGGATGGCATATTTGTTTATTATCGATAGTTATCTTAATTCGACTGCTGGAAGTGATTAATTATGTAGTTACGTTTTTTAGTGGTAACACACCAGATGCCTTTAAAGTGTGGTCCAGGAATTTTGGTGTTGTTTTGGTTATTTTTATATGGTACAGTATACTCATGGTAAGTAACAAAGCATAGTTATAGTTGTCTTTATAATTATAATATGGTAGTTCCATGGACGGGTCTATGTGTAGCAAAGAAAGTTCTAATCGCAATTTTTCAATTAGGCATTTCGTTCTAGCGACATTTTTCCTAATATAAGACTTACGGTTAATTAAAATTTTTCTGTTAAACGCCTTTTTGCGTTATGCTTAAATATAAGACAAAATGAAACAAATAGTTTACTAAACACTTTACCGAAAATGTATTTATTCAAACAGCGGGACTTAATACACTGGAAATATATTGACCGGTCCATGTATGGGAGTCTGATTACATGTCAAACCGAAAAGTGTCTAGATTAATAAAGTAACATTATTAATACAGTACAGATGCTAACCTCACCTTAGCTTGATCATAACAGATTCATCGAAAATAAAATTAATAAAAACGACATAAGGATTAAAAGCGAATTGAGATTCAACTAAAGGGTTTAGTTCAAAACTGTTATCATATAAATAAATAGAACATATTCAAAAAGCGAATAGTCAATGATAGTTTAATACAAGCACAAAATGATTTAACAAATTATAAGGGCCCGGTATCGATTAGGCGAAGCTTAGAGCTGCAGTTCAAATCGAAAGCTATAAACTAGATCACTACGGACCACAGATTTCGGTTATGCAACAAATCTTCGCCGAATAAACGCAATCATACAACTTATTGCATCTAAAAGTAAACGCAAACCTCAACGACAGATAGTTTTGCTCCAAACGCCTCACAATGCCCGTAAAATTTACCTGAAAAATCCCATTGCTGCTCCAGATACGCACGAAGTACAGTAAAATAACTCTGACCTACATATACTCGCTGACTACGGCTGTCAAGAGACTGAAGGACCTTCTCACATTTGTGCCAGTCGAGGTGGTTTGGGTGGGGCTGGGACAGAATCCATCCGGTGCTATCAAGTGGCAGAGTTTTCTCCCAGTCTAACTGATGGAAAGTGCCGAGAATTGATTACGTGAAAATTTTTTTGCAGGCATGACCTTTCAGGTAGATTACTGATGATTTTAGAAAACAAATCCGCTTTCAAAGCGTGCACCTAAAGAACCTTTACAGATGAGACTTATGGCATCAGAAGTAAACTGAAGACTAACAAATTTCAAGATTGGAACAGGAAACAGCTGAAATTGTGTGCTAAAATATTTCAACGATAGCCAAAACTATATAGTCAACTCATATATGATCAAGAATCGGATATGTAGGCCATCCAACATAATTTATTATACTTAAAGTTTGTAAAAATTCTTTAAGAATAGATATTAATGGGGAAATAGAGGTAGTTCCATATCTTCATCTCATTAAATAAGCATTTTCTAAAAAATATTTAGAAGAAATTTGGTGATAGTTTTGAACACAGAATCTCCAGTTGGTTTGCCAATGAAATTAAAATATACTCTGTATATAGTAAAACGTTTATTTCTCTATAATCTTGTAAGATATTACCCTTAGGGAAAACAGAAATAGAACGCGGGGTGCACGAATGGAATCGGAAACCACTACAAAGCAGTCTTTGAGGAAGATAAAAAGAATAGAAGAGTTATTCAACACCAACGGGAATACATGCATATTAGTGATTCCGATAAGGATAAAAAGGCGGAATTTCGTGGTTCGATTGTCATACATAATAAATGGAAGCATACTATTACAAAATGGGGCAGGTCAATGAGTGCGTTATTATAAACTTTATAAAGATATATGGACAAGAAATAATAATAATATAGATATAAGCACCATCAAATGATAATTAAGTAGAGAAAATAAAGAAATATGTAGTTCAACTCGTGAATATACTTAGTACGTAATATACATTATACATCCCCAAAATGATATACTCATGATCTATTAATTCAACGGCAGAACTGGCTAACAAAATAAAACTTATAATACACGTACATACGGAACGTGAACAGAACTCGAAGTAATTTTATGCTGATAGGGCCGTAAACTGATTTAAAAAAATCTAATTCACGACGGACTTAACGTAAAACCGTAACTACTCAACTTCATTCAACGTTTTTTATCTGGTCTCTGCGTGGAAAGAAGTTTGACACATGAAAACATTCATACCTCTACGCTAGTGCCGCTGTACGTAAATTTCAAGACGACATAACCATTACCTGTGTATAAAAATAAGCTTTATACATTGATTGATTCACTTCCAATATAAATTAAGCCTGCATAATTAAATGAAAGCAGAACTAGAAGAAAAAATTAGTGCATTAAAAGTCAACAATGCACCAGGAGAAGACGGTTTAAATATAGAGCTGATATAGCATGCTGGAGATACAATAGTCCAAAAATATAAACTCTGATAAAAAAATGTGAAAGAATGATAAGATACCATCAACATGGACCAGCGCCTTGATTTGTCCGATTTTCAAGTAAGATAACAAGTTAAATTGCAATATTTACAGTTGCATCTCACTGTTTAACTTAGTATACAAAATACTCACCAAGAGCATAGCACAAGGAATCGAGCATTATAGGGAACTGCCAGAGTGAGTTCAGGAAGAATCGATACACATCGGACAATATTTTTAAAATATAGGAGAACACTAGAAAAATGTTGTGTATAACATTGATGTACATCAGCTATACATAGATTTTAGAAAGACATAATGACAGTGTAAAGCGAAACTGCCTGGAGGCAGCAATGCATGATTTAGGAATCCCTGATAAACTAATTAAATTAAAAATGATGATACTGCAATCCATTCGAAGTAAAATAAAATTAGGGGCAACCACGTCACAAGAATTTGAAAGAAGAAAAGGCCTTAGACAGGGAGGCCCACTATTGACATCCCTCTTCAACATTGTACTGAAGCTATTAACTGTAATCCTGTTGGGTCACTATATAGGGTGTCATGGAAGTCCACGTAATAATTTTAACAGGTGATAGAGCTCACCAAACTGAACAACTCCCCTATCTATCGTTTTTCTTTTAATTGTATATTTTTTCAAACATTTATTTCCCCTAAATTTGACAAGCAGCTTGGTAGCAAATGTATGTTAAATGTGGACGACACAGGTATATTAGAACTGCAAAGTTCTTGCACAAAAAAGCGTGCAGTCAATAACTTAACTACCTACCTCAATTGATAAGGAATTTTTCCCGATATCTAAGTAAGCGAGCGATACAGCCTCAGTAACAAAACGTGCAAGTCGGTGATTATATTTGTTTGCTGCTTTCCGTTGACAATGGAACTTAATATTATTATTAAGTTAATATTATTATTAAGCTCCTAGGATAATAAAATTAACAACGCAAGATGCAGACTTAGACGTTTTGTTTGTAATTGCAAGTGTTTATGTGACATGTGACACTCACAGGTAACACGACTCACGAAAATTAATCCTGCTGACAGGTGACCAACCAAACGATTTTTTTCAAAAATCTAGGAAAATGTCGATAAGCAGCGGGAAAAATATAACAAGATAACTCGGAATGTATCCCCTATTAACATTTTCGGCAGGCAACAAGCCGCGGCTTTGCCTTGGCTTGTACTTGCCTACCTCAAATTTTAATAGGTCCTTACATTCATTGTTACTTAAATAGCCATTGTTAGTAGCCATGTCATCTAATAGTATATTATATCATGAGGGACTAACGTGCATCATTAAATCTCGCGTGAATATTATTTCCTGAGGGCCCGCCCGTAGGGCCCGAGGAAAATCATCACTCAAGGGATTTATGCACTTTAGTCCCATGTTATATAGGCTATTTTTTGCACTTTTGGGAACATTATCATCAAACATTTGAAAAATTTGGAATCCGTCAATTTGGAAACTGACAATTAATTTTAAATACGACGTATACCGGGTGACAATGAGACTAGGGCCATGATTATATCTTCTTTATTTATGAATCGATTTGGATAAAATTTTATACCAAGATACTGGACATAATTTCTGATTGGCTGATAGATATAGTCAAAATGGTTGACTTCCGGTTTCACCGGAAATGATACTAACTTTGTTTTTTTTATTAGAACACCCTGTATATTTAATATTTGTCTGCATCTACGAGTCAAATTACATATATTCGTCTTGCCAAATTTCAATTTTTTTTAAACAAAAAATTAATTTTTTTATTAATTTTCAGTTTCATATGAAAATAAAGTAGTGCATGATGCATATCATTAGATTGTTAATTACATTTTCTATCTAATGGCAAGATGGCCCTTAGTAGGTGCCATTTAAAAAAAGTGACTTTTTCTTAAAAAACGAGTTTAGCAAATTATATTCTTTTATTAAAGGTTTGTTATTGACCTTATTGATAAAATAGCTATTATTAAGAGTTGCTAAAGTCAATTAGAAATTTTTTTCCAAGTCAAGGCCTTCTATGGTAAAAAATAAAAATTGAAAAAATAATTTTTTTGTTTAAAAAAATTGAAATTTGGCAAGACTATTATATGTAATTTGACTCATAGAATCAGAAAAACATAAAATATGCAGGGTGTTCCATTTAAAAAATCAAAGTTATTATCATTTCCGGTAAAACCGGAAGTCAGCCATTTTGACTATATCTATCGGCCAATCAGAAATTATGTTTAGTATCTTGGTATAAAATTTTATCTAAATCGATTCATAAATAAAGAAGATATAAGCATGGCCCTAGTCTCATTGTCACCCGATATACCATCCTCTACACCGCAAGGTAAAAATGAGGTTACAGATAATACATACATACATACGAATTGTATTAAGAATGGTGTGTACAGACTGACTTCTTGAAAACTGAATTGCAGCAGGCCCTGGACAGCCTGAATCAGTTGTCAGTCTATGTCAATTTCCAGATTTTCAGGTTAAGTTTTGCGTCAGTGTGTGTCAAATGACAAACAAAACCTAACCTACTAACCTCGAATTTGATATAAACTGACAATGCATTTCAGTACTGCCAACTGATTAATTTTAAATAACAATTTTATTAAGAATGCTGTGTACATACATTTGCTATAGTTGCGGTAACATTTTTACTTTAGTTGTTAGGGACTAAAGTAATCACTTAGGTTCCTTTCTTAGGGACTAAAGTAATTACTTAAGTCCCTATGGATTAAATAAGCTACTTTAGTCCCTGAAATAAGTGACTAGGAGTGGCAAATATGAAAGATCAAAATTGCAGTAACAGTAGTAAAATTGTATGGGAGTAATTTTAATTTTATTGAAATAATGCAGTATTTTACTATGCTGGTGGACACGAAACCTCAAGTAACTTCAACTGAGGGAGTATATCTGATGGAAGAACATTACATTGACGTTTCTACCTGGACATTATGTTAGGTTAACTGTAAGAACAACTGCAGTTGAACTTCGCCTTTTTTCTGTATCTGAGAAAATAAAGCAATTTATTATTGATATTATTATTAAAGTGCCAACTTTAGTCCCGAAAGTGCAAAACATTTTATCAGTTTTTGTTGGTTTACATTAAAATATATCTTATTTGCTTTGTGCCATTAATTTAAAATATTATTCCATACGCAAACATATATTTTATTTTGAATTTTAACTCCTATTTGGGGGCGTTTCCGAAAAAATGGTAAATAAGAAAGTGGTTTAGTTTTATCAGAACTCTATGTGGTTAAATTTGTCAGATGGACACACTGTATAATAGGCCAGTACAATATTTGGCTTACGCAGATGATGTAATCATCATAACATCGTGCATCGAACAGGAAAATGACGCAAATGCTGAAATACATGTTCCAAACAAGGAAAGAAAGAAGACAACCAGAGGTATTACAAGTACGGAACAACCATTTTGAAACAATAGAGAGCTTCACATACTTAAGAAATAGATGCTATTACTCGCTACAAAAAAAAATGTCTAGAAATCTCACTATACAGCTAAGTTGAAAATCTATAAGACCTATAAGAACCACAGTAACATATGCATCAGAGACTTGGGTATTAACAGAACAAGATATAACAAAATACTGATATTTGAAAAACAAAATAGGAAAGTGCTTGGCTGGTGGTACGTAGAGAATATTAAAAAATCAGGAAACGAAAGAATTGTACGACGAACCGGATATTGTTGCAATAATTAAAAAGTCATCGTTTGGTATAGCTGGGCCAGGTACACAGAATGCAACAGGAGAGAGCGCTAAAAATAGTATACGAGAAGAAACCAGGAGGAAGACGTTTAAGAGGAAGGCCTAGAGAACGGTAGAGTGAAAACGTGGGGAGAAATTAAGATATTTAGGAATACGATAATGAAGAGCAAAAAGGAAAGACAGGAAGGAATGCCACACTGTTGTGGAGCTGGCTAACGCTGTTTAAAGGGCTGTCGCGCTAAGAAGAAGACGAAGAAGAACAATTAGACAAAATATATGGAGCAACGGTTGTGTGAATTAAACTAAAAGAATGATTAGAAGAATTCAGAAGTCAAACCAGCTATGAATTTTAATAGTGCTCAACAATATTCTACTACTTCAAATTATGTATGTATGTATGTTCAAAGGTTATGACAAGAGTGTTATATAACACCCACGTTATTCAAAATAGATACCTAAAGAGACCTAAGTTGACTAAAAAGTATAAAGAAATGGGCATATATTTTGCATTTACCGGTCACACCATTGCCAGGAATGAAGTGGATATAAATATAATGGTATAGCATACAGCCGTAGAAAAATATCAATATATGATTTCCACATACAACAAGAAATACGTGGAGGGAAATTGCAATCGTGTTATGGGGTTACTCGATATCAAACGACAGATGTTTGACTGGATGAAATTCTGCCACTAGATCATCGAAAAGTCGCTATTCGGCGCTCCGTTATACAAGCAGATTTGTAACTTTTGGCCCAGCTGGAAAGTTGTGCCACTGTTTTAATCGGTAAATTCAGAAGGCAGTTCGGTAATACACAAGCAAAAATTTGCCCCAACTACGTTACAAATGACCCTGTAACAGGAGTTAACAGAAATTTTGCCGGCAGCTCTCTAGGAAAGGGTCTTTCGACTCGATAGGCATTAAATTAGGGCGATGGCTTGGTAAATAAGTTAATGATGCTAGAGAGGGCACCACAGACTTTGAAAACCTCTCTAGGAGCTGTTCTCAAGAAACCTGAAATTTAGTTCTGTCTTTCTGCTTATTCTCAGCAGCGTCCAACGGTCCAACTTGCCATCTCAACGGACCTACTTTTACTGGTGTAGGCCGCTGAAATCATAAAGAAAACACAAATGTAACGTCGCATTCAACTACAGTAAAAGGCAACCTGTCTCTATTGACTTTAGATATATAACAAACAAATTTATATGGTAAAAGTTGGTTCCTGCTCATATATGACGTCATAGGGGGTGCACATATTTCTAAAAGAAGTGGCTATTGACTCTTGTCAAATAATTTACGTATATGTATCTTAACTAAACTTGAAAGCCAAAGTTTGTGAATAAATCACGGTGATATAAAACGTTTTATGATCGCAAACACTTTACTATAGCACTGGGATAGGCGATTAATTACTAAAAATACTTAGTCCTGAGAATGGCCATCAGCCGAGCACGATTTTACGCTTTCCCAAGTTTGATAAGCAATAGGCCGAAACTGAGAGGTACTCATGGTTGAATGCCGACGCGTGCTAAAATCTCGCAAACCCGAAGCGATCTCCCTCCAATTCGAGAATGGCGTAATATATCGACCTCCTACTGTTCCTCACGGGTCTCGCTCGCACTTAAAGATTGAGAATTCTGAACTGCGGTTTGCGCTATGTTATCTTGACGCGACGGTACAACACCTGCATGCACGTGTTGGCCCCAGACAGCGAACCTCGGTTTCGAATTAGAAGTTGGCGGCCAGGCGTCAAATATTGAAAGCAAACAGAGCCACATTAGGGTATAATTTAAGTAAGGGTCTAAGTGCGTTCTACCAAAATTTTGAAAACTTACTGGACTTTACAGAAGGCGTCAAGGTATTCAAATTATCTTAACACCCAGTCGGCATAAATTACTGGAGAATGAGTGGTGGAAGAATGTACGAGTGAGTTCCATCGTAAAAAAAAGAGAAAAGTGAAGACTGCCATGCATGTATTATATTATATGGATTATTTATTTATTTGGTTATCGTATACCTTTAGTTAGCTTTTTATCGCGTATTATTGTAAGTACAATGAGTTTGTTTTGATACATTTAATTTTCCAATAACTCGATATAGATAAGTAACTTTAGTAATGAATATCACATACTACAAATTGCAAATAAATTAATTGTATGCTTCAGTAAGTAATTGGTGTTTCATCAGTTTACATATTACTGTACACGGTGTAACAGTGTAAAAATGGAAAATAAAGTGAAAAATTGTATTCCCAATAACAGCATTAGTTACACGAAATCCCTGTACAGCATTGCCACACTGTTGGCGTTGATGCCTCCATTTAAGAATAGTGAATTAAAATTGAATTTACACAAAGCTTACGCAGTTGTAGTTACACTTGCAATACTTTGTTCTTCTGGAATTTCGTTATATACAAAATTTGTAACTATTTTCCGCGAAATGCATTTATTAAGGGTTGTCTTAGAAACAATATCTACTTTATCTTTATCTTTATTCGTTTGCTATTTTATCGCTAGCTTCTCAATTTTTAAGGTGTCACTTATTAAATTATTTTTCGAGTATTTCAGCAAAATAGATCGTTTGCAAAAAACAGTGAAAAAAACTAGCATTTACTTTTATATTCAATTAATTTTTGTTCATGTCTTTGTATTATCATTCAATATACTCACCATAGTTACTGCATTAGACAAAAATAATTTTTTTTTGTTTGGAGTTTATTTCCATAAAGTTGTTGAACACTATTTCGTTTTAATTATTTTTACCTTAATTTGTAATTATGCCAGAGCACTGAATTTACGGTTTGTATGTGCAAATAATTATTTAAGATGTGTACGGGTCAGAAATTTCTCAAACGACATTGGTGTCCAACCAGAATTTGAAGACGATAGCGCCAAATGCCACCTTAACATCTGTAAAAAACTAGTGCTAATTAGGAAAACTTATGCACAACTGTATAAACTAATTGAACTTTTTAATGATATATTTGGATGGCATATTTTCTTATTATCGGTAATTATGTCTATTAGATTTTTGGAAGCGATTAACTATGTAATTATTATTCTTATTGGAGACACAGCAGATGTTTTCGAAGTATGGTGCTCAGATATTGGCGTGATTCTGATTTCCTTAATATGGTGTAGTACATTTTTGGTGAGTATCAGTTCATATGTAGTTCAAAATATAAAAAAATCCAAGAGTTGTTTTCCAATCTGTCTATTTGAACATGAACATTAAGTAAGAGATACCAATTACAGCAATGACATAAATGACATAGAGAGAGGGTTTGCTTTAGGGTTCACTCCCTTTATAACTAACATACCTATAATGTGTTGTATAGCTTCTTGCGATTTAAGGGCAGCTTAGGGACGTTTAGGGAAGTCCAGTGGATCGTAGCATTTCAACCTCTTCAACAGTAAGCTGTTCAACTGCTAGAATGCTTCAATAAATTCTGCAGAGCCGGATTAAGGGGGGGCTAAGGGGGCTGCAGCCCCGGGCCACCGAATTTCGGGGGCCTCGAAAAGATTCAAAGGTTATAATCTAGTGCAGTTTCTAATCATTTAGATCCCTTAGTGCCCGTTGCATAAATGGGAATGGGGCCTCTAAACAAATTTAGCCCTGGGCCTCACATATCCTTAATCCTGCTCTGAAATTCTGTGTAACTTTATTCTGGTATTTGGTGCAGAACGCTTTGATCTGTTCTTTAAGGGCGGGAATCTGAAGGCCTAGGTAGATTATATGATGGAGGACAGAACTGGGCAAATTACTTTTAAAAAGTAATTAATAACTAATTGCGAATTACAGCCTAATGTACTAATTTAATTATGTACCAGAGATTCAATTACAGGAAATAGTAATTCTATTACCAATTACTTAGTAATTGTAATTGTACATCAATTACTTTCAATTATTGTCATGTACGTAGTTGTATTTAGTAGAACTTTCTTGCAAGTTGCATTAGTGTCGTGTCGATTCGTAATCGTAATCTAAAAATGCTTAATTTTATGTGTTGTTAACTCTGCAGCAGTCGCGCCCAATTTTATGACACAGCTGGTCGCGCCAAGTCTCTTAGAGCCAAAAATTAAAAACCATTTATATGATAATAAACTTTAATATAAGATGTTTATTTACTATTACCAAGATTTTTAGTTATATTTCAATTGCTGCTAACATTAAAAAAATAGTATTCTATTTATTATTTTCTATTTTTTAAAGGTTTTTGTAGATCATGCTAATTTCATAATAGTAAACACAGCCTCTCATGAACTTCAAGATTTTAATTCTCTATTTACCGGGTGTCTAAAAAAGAAAACATTACGACACAGACATATAATACGTCCGTCTCTTTCAGAGTTCCACGCGTTTCTTGCGCATGCCTGAGAATTCGAACTGCACAGTTTCGTTAAGGTGTTCACGGACGACGTTGCGCACACAGCTTCAGCTTCGTTCACGTGTTCATGGACGACGCTTGCGCGCACATGCACCAAGTGCGTAGAAAGAGATGGTTGTCTGTCTCACTTACGCTGTGACCCCACCACTTACAGGCGCTAGCAATATATGAGTATTACATATATGGGTTAGGTTTTGCATCAGTTTTGACACAAACCTATGCAAAACATAACCTACTAACCTCGAATTTGACATAGACTTACAGTCTTGCCAATTTCAAGTAAAATTTTAGATTGCATTATGGTAAATTCAAAGCATACTAGATGTAATTCATTTTAAGACACTCCGTACATTTATGGACAGAACAATGTTTTTAATACTAAGAGGTAGAACAAAACAATTAATTTTCGTCATTTTGGTTCAAGGATGAACAAGTAGTGCACAAAACCCCTACATGCGATATACACAATTTTTTTTACAAACATATTTTCTTTTGCTAGTTCTTTGCAAAAAGCAACGTTTTTTAATTGTGGGGTTATTAGCATCATTTACTGGATGGTCTGAAGAGGTTCCAGCTACTTCATCTCTTCTTAGGTGGATTTTCGGTGGTAAACTTTCGAGTAGGGATCGCCAATATAATTGGTCATTTATTAGAATCAAAGCTAATTCTTGTATATATTGACGTCTTCGTATACTAACGTCTATGTTGTTTGCAACATAAATTATTTGTGAGTTATTCTCCTTAGCATAGAATTTCGGCTTAGACCGCGTAGTATTTGTATATGAACACCCAGCATTTTCTGGCTTAATGTGCCGTGCACCTTGTGAAGTCGAGCAAAAACCCGCGCAATGGCCATGCTCTTTGGTGGCTCGTGTTGTTTGAGTATTTTGAGAACGAGGATACTTGGGCAGATTTTGCCGTTTTGCTGTTTGTGCATCCATATTCACTAACGTTTCGCAAGACCTTGCAGCTTGCATCATCAGAGTGAAAGTCGCACTAAACACCGAAGGTCGGTGTGGAGCTTTTTATAGTCCTCTGTGCCAGGCGCGCGGAGTGGCGTAACGCTGGTTGGTCATCCGTGTGCAACGTAATCCGCGGGCGCGGGCGTGGCCGTATGACCCACAGTGGTTGTAATGCTTTAGATCGTGTATCACAGGAGTCCACGTTTTACTAAGCTTAAAGCCATCTTCCCTGTCGATATTATTTGGATGTTTTTCAATTCAAGTAATGAGGTATTCTAGCAAGTACTCTGGCATGCTCAAATTCTAGAGTGTGCCCATTTGTAAATGTATGCTCAGCTACGGCTGATTTTGTGATGCGTTTGTGTTTGCAATCACCTTTGTGTTCTTGGAGTCTTAGATCAACGGAACCACCAGTCTGTCCAATGTAACTCGAGCCGCAAGAACAAGGAATGTGATATACGCCAGCGGTTTTTAAACTTGGAATCTTGTCTTTTACCGATCTGAAGTTGTTACCCAAAGTTTGCTTGCTCGTGAACACAGTTTTGTTGTTGCATCGTTGCAGGACACGTCCTATCTTATCAGTCGAGCCTTTAACGTAAGGTAGAAATGCTAAGCCTTCAGAGGTGGAGATTCTTCTTTAGCCTTTTTTGTCATAGTCTTGTCTACAGCTTTTCGTATGGCGGTAGTTGTGTATCCGTTCCTTTGTAAGAGTGAAACAGATGTAGCTTTTCTCTCTCTAGATGTTTCTCGTCTGAGATACGAACGGCTCTTGTCGCCAGAGTCTGGAGAACTGTTGGTTTTTGCATTGATGATGGTGTGAGTCAGCATTTAGATATCTGTCCGTGTGTGTTTTCTTTCTATAGACTGCATGTCCTAAACTGCCATCTGATTTACGTTTAACCAGGACGTCTAGAAACGGAATGCTGCAATTTTCCTCTACTTCATTGTGAATTGTATGTTGGGATGTACAGAATTCAGGTGTTTTAGAAACAGATTCAATGTCTGGCGTCCATGTGACCAGATGAACAAAGGTATCATCTACATATCTCAACCAGCAAGTCGGTTTAGCTGCGATTGTTCGAAAGCCTTGGTTTCAAAAGCTTTCATGTAGATATTAGCGATAACAGGTGATAGCGGTGAACCCATGGCCGCTCCTTCGACTTGTTCGTATATTTTATTGTTCCAACTGAAGTAAGTGTTTTTCAGGCAAATTTCGACAAGTTCACTTGGTCTGTAGGCAAGAGATCTTTGAGCATTACTAGCACCTCATCAACCGGCACTTTCATAAAGAGTGATACTACGTCGAAACTGACTAAGAGATCATCTTTGTTTAACTTTATGTTCTTTAGTTTCTGGACAAAATCTGCTGAATTCTTGACAAAGGAGTCTGTTTTACCAGTTAGAGGCTGTAGTATCCTGGTTAAATGTCTTGCCAAAGCATGTGTAGGAGAATTGATCGCCCTGACAATTGGTCTCAACGGCACGCCCACCTTATGTATCTTAGGTAGGCCATACATGCGAGGAGTTATTGCATTTCTAGGAATCAACCGGTGCTTTAAGGTGGGGTTGATACTACCGAGCATTTTATGGCAGAGGTTATCTTTGTTTTGAGAGAGGTAGTGGGATTGCGGTTTAGACTTTTGTAAGTTGTATCAGATAGTCAGACTTCCATCTTCGCATTATAATCTTCAGTGTTCATTACCACAGTAGCATTTCCTTTGTCAGCTTTGAGAACGACAATAACATCTGCCATAAAATGCTCCGATAGTATCGACCCCACCTTAAAGCACCGGTTGATTCCTAGAAATGCAATAACTCCTCGCATGTATGGCCTACTAAGATACATAAGGTGGGCGTGCGTTGAAACCAATTGTCAGGGCGATCAATGCTCTTACACATGCTTTGGCCAAGACATTTAACCAGTATACTGCAGCCTCTCACTGGTAAAACAGACTCCTTCGTCAAAGATTCAGCAGATTTTGTCCAGAAACTAAAGAACATAAAGTTAAACAAAGATGATCTCTTAGTCAGTTTCGACGTAGTATCACTCTTCACGAAAGTGCCGGTTGATAGGTGCTAGTAATGCTCAAAGATCTCTTGCCTACAGACCAAGTTGAACTTGTCGAAATTTGCCTGAAAAAACACTTACTTCAGTTGGAACAATAAAATATACGAACAAGTCGAAGGAGCGGCCATGGGTTCACCGCTATCACCTGTTATCGCTAATCTACATGAAAGCTTTCGAAACAAGGCTCTCGAACAAGCGCAGCTAAAACCGACTTGCTGGTCGAGATATGTAGATGATACCTTTGTCATCTGGTCACATGGACGACAGACATTGAATCTGTTTCTAAAACACCTGAATTCTGTACATCCCAACATACAATTCACAATGGAAGTAGAGGAAAATTGCAGCATTCCGTTTCTAGACGTCCTGGTTAAACGTAAATCAGATGGCAGTTTAGGACATGCAGTCTATAGAAAGAAAACACACACGGACAGATATCTAAATGCTGACTCACACCATCATCGAATGCAAAAAGCAACAGTTCTCCAGACTCTGGCGACAAGAGCCGTTCGTATCTCAGACGAGAAAAATCTAGAGAGAGAAAAGCTA
This sequence comes from Agriotes lineatus, assembly GCA_940337035.1. Taxonomy (NCBI): domain Eukaryota; kingdom Metazoa; phylum Arthropoda; class Insecta; order Coleoptera; family Elateridae; genus Agriotes; species Agriotes lineatus. Next base: position 170,712 of record CALNHX010002688.1, read on the forward strand.
CATCTGTTTCACTCTTTACAAAGGAACGGATACACAACTACCGCAATACGAAAAGCTCTAGACAAGACTATGACAAAAAGGCTAAAGAAGAATCTCCACCTCTGGAAGGCTTAGCATTTCTACCTTACGTTAAAGTCTCGACTGATAAGATAGAACGTGTCCTACAACGATGCAACATCAAAACTGTGTTCACGAGCAAGGAAACTTTGGGT